>JAPMUY010009784.1:0-84722 GCA_026901105.3 Galaxias olidus
ACTAGTCTGAAAATCTGAAGTGAACTTGGTGAGATCGACCCTCAGAGGGCTGAGGGAGCGAGTGAACAATGATGGTCACTCCAGAGGTGTAAATCACCCATAATGCATTGCTGTTGTGCGTTTGGTGCAACATAATACATCAATGGTTTACAGGCAGTAATGCATGTAAAACTCCAGTTTCTCACCACCGAAGGAGAATATTAATAAATAGAGGAAGGTATCATAAACCCCTAGCAGTAATAGTTAGGCTGTTCATGATATATATCACAAGCAGAAAAATGTATTCATTTTAATTTATTAGAAACTGACACAGCTGATTGCACAAGTCTAATTGAAACGAGTAGCCTATGTAGGTATTTCCATGATTTGTAAAAAGCAGTATAGCGCCAAGCCTACATCTGGCGGTTGATCAATAACAGTTTGCGCTGAAAGTGTACAAGGGCAGGTTTGTTCCATTTGAATCCCCCGACCACTTTCCCTCTGTTCTCCAAGTGGCCTCCGCTCGACGTATGCTGTTACATCATATCAAGGGTTGAGGGTAAGTGAATGAGGGGAAGTGGAACTACTAATGAAACGCAGCACCAGTTGAGGGGTGAACTATTCATTTCCGTTTCCTATACTAACTGTGCTGAACAAAATTAACGAATGACTCCAACACAACTGTTGTTGCGCATGCGCGACCAAAATGAACGAATCACTACGTTTGCCCCGAGTAATTTTAAAGATTCGTTCAAAATGAACGAATTGTTCATGAACGACACATCACTACTACGGACCTCAACACAAAGACGGATCGCTCACACGGATGAATCTCTGTCACGACAGGAGTGTAGCAAAAGTCACGAGTAAAAACACATCTAATTGAGAGGCCCGCGTGAGTTGTAACTTATACTTGTCTGTATTTTCAGCTCTTGCAGCAAAAATACTTAGACTTTTAGCCATTAATATCCACATACGTATTTACAGATTTGTCTACACATTTACAGATCCATGCACGCATTCACAGATTTGTCTACACATACACAAATCTCAATACACTTGCAAATCTGAATACAGATGGATATTTTTTATACACACTTACAAACCTGATTACGCATGCACGGATTCGGAATACACATTTGCAGATCCCTGTACACATTCACAAGTCTCAGTACACATTTGTCAATCTGATTAGTGCGCACGGATTGAGATGCAGATAGACAACTCTCCACTCGCACTTGCAGATAGTTTTTCTACAATAATGACCCCATAGGTGTTGCTTTAAATATTGCCGCCACAAGGAATTGTGGGGCGGCATTTGCTTCTTTCCTTTCGTAAAGGATGGTGCAGTGTATCCTATGCTAAAGTAGAAAAGTTAGGAAGCATTGAAGCACCTTTCCTTAGGACTTAAGAGAATTCGACCAGTACTTATCATGGCTGCCACTAAGATACTTCCGGGTCATTTCACCCAGTCAGGAACCTTCCTAAGCAAAATAGGGAATTCGACCCTAGCCCTGGTCTGATGATGGGACTACTCGTCTAACGACGTTGTGAACGTCAGTTACCGTTTTGCAAACGGTTACAGTGCATCCGGAAAGTATTCATGCCCCTTCACTTACATTTTATTGTGTTACAGCCTAATTCCAAAATGGATTAAATAAAAAAAAATTCTCAATATTCTACACACAATACAGCATAATGACAAAGTGAAAAAGTTTTTTTTGAATTTTTTGCAAATGTATTAAAAATTTTAAAATAAAATATCACATGTACATAAGTATTCACATCCTTTACTCAATACTTTGTTGAAGCACCTTTGGCAGCAATTACAGCCTCAAGTCTTCTCGAGTATGATACTACAAGCTTGGCACACCTATATTGGGGCAGTTCCTCCCATTCTTCTTTGCAGATCGTCTCAAGCTCCATCAGGTTGGATGGGAAGCGTCGGTGCACAGCCATTTTCAGATCTCTCCAAAGATGTTCAATCGGGTTCAAGTCTGGGCTCTGGCTGGGCCACTCAAGGACATTCACAGACTTGTCCCGAAGCCACTCCTTTGTTATCTTGGCTGTGTGCTTAGGGTCGTTGTCCTGTTGGAAGGTGAACCTTCGCTCCAGTCTGAGGTCCAGAGCGCTCTGGAGCAGGTTTTCATCAAGGATCTCTCTGTACATTGCTGCATTAATCTTTCCCTTGATCCTGACTAGTCTCCCAGTTCCTGCCGCTGAAAAACACCCCCACAGCATGATGCTGCCACCACCATGCTTTACTGTAGGGATGGTATTGGCCAGGTGATGAGCAGTGCCTGGTTTCCTCCAGACATGACGCTTAGCATTCAGGCCAAAGAGTTCAATCATGGTTTCATTAGATCAGAGAATTTTGTTTCTCATGGTCTGAGAGTTCTTTAGGTGCCTTTTGGCAAACTCCATGTGGGCTGTCATGTGCCTTTTACTGAGTGGCGGCTTCCGTCTGGCCACTCTACCATAAAGGCCTGATTGGTGGAAACCAGTTTTTTTAAGAAAAAATTCTTAAAAACCTTTTTCACTTTGTCATTATGCGGTATTGTATGTAGAATGTTGAGAAAATTTTTTTATTTAATCCATTTTGGAATAAGGCTGTAAAATAATAAAATGTGGAAAAAGTGAAGGGGTATGAATACTTTCCGGATGCACTGTATATTTACAGCCCCTTGTTAGACAATGTCTCATAGTTAAATTTGAACTATTATTTAAGATAATAATTAGCGAGTCAGAACTGTCATAATCACAACGTAATTAAATAATTTGCATTTGGATTGGCTTTGGAACGTGATAGGTTGTTGTTAAAAAAGGAATGCTTGTTACACAGTAGCCTAATTATATCACTCTCCCTTAAAACAAATTGTCTTGCATCTTGGATGTCCCACAACTTTCTTAAATGAAATAATAAAACTGAGGTAGGCTTGTGTTTATACCGAAGTGCCAGGGGGATTCATTCTCGAAATGTTGGGCTTCTTAAAGTTGCAGTGCCCCAACGAGGCACGCAACCTCTACAGGAGTAGCCTAATTCCTGACTCAGTGCTTGGTTTTGAATGTCATATGAATCTTATCAGAGAAAGCATTTTTTTCATTTTAGAAATATATCTACAATTCGCCCATTTCCATCGTTAAAAAATGCAGAGAAGTTTAGGGATTCTATTATCACAAGTTGCATACAGCTTCTAAAATGGGTCAGAATGCTGCAGCCAGAGGTCCTAATAGGACTTCAGAGAGACATATTTTAATTCAAACAGGGTCAAAAGGAGGGAGCATAGCATAAAGTTTTAACATGTGTTATCGTTTTGCAATTCTGTATTGTTGAGCTATTTCATTGTCTTACTGTTTTACAAACATATTGTTTTTTATTACACTCAAAAAAGTGAACATAGAGATGAGTTACTCCAGTTTATTTATACATTATTACATTGCTTTAACGTAATATATTAATGTTTTGGAAATTACAGTTAATTGAAAATGTAAAAGGGGCCGTTACTAGTTACTGTTGTTTTCCCCATTTTACCGATAACACGTGTATTTTTTTTTGCCTCCTGGTCACTCTTTACTGTTTATGCTCAAATGTGACTCTTCCCTGTTTACATTTCTGCGTGGAGTTCGGGAGCTCACCGTTCTGTATAGCCCCCCTTCTTATGCCCCCTCAAAGTTATTTAAGTGGCGTGAGGAAGGTTGCAGCCAACCACACATGCTATTTAGGGTTTGCTAATGCTATTTAAATCTGTATTGTTACCTAAGTATGTTTCATAATGAAGTAAATACTTTTAAAGGGGGCCCTGGTATTCTAAATTCATACGCTTTGGTTCTGGAGGAAACTGGTAATGAACCACTAAGCGCTCTATCTTTTGTGGTTGTAGTTCTTAGCCAGGTAAAGCTGGCACAATGGCTAGCTAACATCACAGTAGCAGTACCAGCTTGAACAAAACTTACTGTTTGCTCGGCTGATCTGGAGGGTGGCTTGGACACAAACAGTACGGGAAATATATTGTTACTTTAAACTTAAATAACGTTTAATGCTGACCATTTTGTGAAACTTAAATCACTTTATTTTGTCCGCTTTGAATGTGGGAATGTTATATTCAGCAGGGAAAGTAAGCTGTACAGTTTTGAGGCCTGTTGGTTGGCCTTTTGAGTCTAGAATAAATAAGTTGAACAAATATTTGTGTTTTTTGCATTGCTTAGTAGACCATTAATGGTTTATTGGATTATTATTAGTGTTGCTGTTTTAAAATATATTTGCGTACATATTGGCTAAAACAAAGTACCACAGAACCATCACAAGTTAGCGGTGTGGGGTAGAAAAAAATAAAGCTTGAAAGAGACCAATTTCAAAGAGTTAGGAATTAAATTAGGTAACTCAAAAGTTACTAACCCTAGTAACACATTACTTTTGTAAGGGACTAATCGGTAAAGTAACTGCATTCCTTTTTAAAGCGGTAACAAGTAACTGTAACTAAATACAAATTTCCAGTAACTAGCACAACACTGCTCACAAGAGCAAGATGGACTAATCGGTAAAGTAACTGCATTCCTTTTTAAAGCGGTAACAAGTAACTGTAACTAAATACAAATTTCCAGTAACTAGCACAACACTGCTCACAAGAGCAAGTTCCTTCATTTGTGTTTGAAGTGGGATACATTAGAGTTGCTGATAAAGGTTCTAACACCTCGAATTTGCTGCAACATCTTCGTGATCATCATTCAGCGACACTTACTCAAGAGAAGGTAATACACTAAGTAGCCTAATAGCTAAGTTAAAGTTAAAAAAAAATTCTTAAAGAAACAGAGTTGGTGGGGAATGTCCCCCCAACTTTTTTTGAAGGCAGTATACATTTACATATAAAGAAACTGGAGAAACTAGCTTTTAAAGAAAATGTTTGCTGATGGGAGTATAGTTGTTGATCATGATGGCGACATGCAGTGACCACGAGCATTCTGCTTGTCTTCTTTGCGATGGTTAGGTAAAATAAGTACACTAAGCAAACGGCAGGGGTTCCCAAATCAGAAACTACCTACAGCTGCTTTAAAACAGATAACTGAAAATGAATTGAATTGGCATGGATGACAGTTCATGATAATATTATTAGTGTTCACTTCAGTTTATAACCAACCTTAATAATAAGGAAATCATATTTTTCTCTAGGAGATCGATAAAGTACATTTGAATTATTATTAGTATTAGTACTTATTATTATTATTGGTGACAACCTCAGTGACCTCCGCCAGGGAGATTGATGCTGATCCCCCATCATCCTGCAGCTCTGTCTCTACTATAGAGGGTGGGTTTGTCGGGTTCAGGAATTCCTCAAAGTGTTCCTTCCACCTCCCAATCACCTTGTCAGTTGAGGTCAACAGCGTCCCATCCTTATTGTATACAGCTTGGATGGTTCCTTGCTTTCCCCTCCTGAGGTGTCGGATGGTCTTCCAGAACCGCTTTGGTGCCAGCCGAAAGTCCTTCTCCATGGTTTCTCCGAACTCCTCCCACACCCGCTGCTTTGCCTCTGCCACGGCCGAGGCTGCAGTCCTTCATAGGAGGTCACTGAGGTAGTCAAACAACTCCACAGTGGCAAAGCCCCAGGGGTTGATGCGATCCGCCCAGAAATGCTGAAGGCTCTGGGTGTTGAGGGACTGTCATGGATGACACGTCTTATCAACATTGCGTGGAAGTCGGGGACAGTACCTAAGGAGTGGCAGACCGGGGTGGTGGTTCCCCTGTTCAAAAAGGGGGACCGGAGAGTGTGTGCCAACTACAGAGGCATCACATTACTCAGCCTCCCCGGGAAAGTATACTCCAGGGTGCTGGAAAGGAGGGTTCGACCGATAGTCGAACCTCGGATTGAGGAGGAACAATGCGGTTTCCGGCCTGATCGTGGAACAACGGACCAGCTTTTTACCCTCGCGAGGATCTTTGAGGGGGCCTGGGAGTATGCCAATCCGGTCTGCACGTGTTTTGTGGATTTGGAGAAGGCGTATGATCGGGTTCCCCGGGAGATACTGTGGGAGGTGCTGCGAGAGTATGGGGTGAGGGGGTCTCTACTTAGGGCCATCCAATCTCTGTACTCCCAAAGCGAGAGCTGTGTCCGGGTCTTCGGCAGTAAGTCGGACTCGTTTCCAGTGAGGGTTGGCCTCCTCCAAGGCTGCGCTTTGTCACCTTTCCTGTTTGTGGTATTCATGGACAGGATCTCACGGCGTAGCCGCGGGGGAGGGGCTGCGGGTTGGTGGGCAGAGGATTGCATCACTGCTTTTTGCAGATGATGTGGTCCTGATGGCATCATCGGTCTGCGACCTGCAGCACTCATTGGATCGGTTCGCAGCCGAGTGTGAAGCGGCTGGGATGAGGATCAGCACCTCCAAATCTGAGGCCATGTTTCTCAGCAGGAAACCGATGGATTGTCTACTCCAAGTAGGGAATGAGTCTTTACCCCAAGTGAAGGAGTTCAAGTATCCCGGGGTCTTGTTCTCGAGTGAGGGGAAAATGGAACGAGAGATGGGCGGAGAATTGGAGCAGCGGGTGCGGTGTTGCAGTCGCTTTATCGCACCGTTGTGACGAAGAGAGAGCTGAGCCAGAAGGCAAAGCTCTCAATCTACCGGTCTATCTTCGTTCCTACTCTCACCTATGGTCATGAAGGGTGGGTCATGACCGAAAGAACGAGATTGCGGATACAAGCGGCGGAAATGAGTTTCCTCCGGAGGGTGGCTGGCATCTCCCTTAGGGATAGGGTGAGAAGTTCAGCCATTCGTGAGGGCCTCGGAGTAGAGCCGCTGCTTCTTTGCGTAGAAAGGAGCCAGTTGAGGTGGTTCGGGCATCTAGTAAGGATGCCACCTGGCCGCCTCCCTAGGGAGGTGTTCCAGGCAAGTCCAGCTGGGCGGAGGCCGCGGGGCAGACCTAGGACCAGGTGGAGGGATTATATCTCCACACTGGCCTGGGAACGCCTTGGAATCCCCCAGTCAGAGCTGGTTAATGTGGCCCGGGAAAGGGAAGTTTGGGATGCCCTGCTGGAACTGCTACCTCCGCGACCCGACCCCGGACAAAGCGGATGAAGATGATGATGCTTATTATTGTTGTTACTGTTATAATTATTACAATATTACAATATTTTAAATAGTACATGTCAACTTAAGTCATTACTGCAATGTGCAATCGAAGTTCATATTGGCAGGAATGACTTATTTTCTTTTTCCTTTTCACTTAATTTAAAATGAATAAATAATCGTGAAACCGGGATTTTTCCTCAGACTATAATCGTACCATTAAAATCTATAGCCATTGCATCCCTCACTGTGACACAATCCTATATAATGCCAGCTACAATTAGCTTGCATTGAACTTGAAGTTTGTTGGTCAGCTGGCTTTCATAGCTAGCTAGCAAAACAACCATCCTAATTAATTTTATGTACAATTACTAATAGTAGCTGACACATCACATAACACAAAGTTACAAAAGAAAATTCTACATTACTAAGTGGGCAAATAGCCGTTTCATACGGATTTGTTGTTATTCCCTAAGTTTTATTTACAGCGAGCAAACTCGTGACAGAATGCACACGCGTACTCCTAGCTAGGGATATCACGATACCAGAAATTTAGTAGTCAATACCAATACAAGTGAAATTCCATGATTCTCAATGGTAAAAAACAAAACAATGAATTAAAAAACAAAACAATGTTTTTACATGGTAAAAACATGTTTTTACATGGTAAAAAACAAAACAATGAATTAAATCCCATATGCTATACACAATTTTTTTTAAAACAGTACAAAAAACAAAACAGTGGCATGTAGTCTTCAAGCAAAAAAAATAAAAAAAGAAACAGCAATTAACGTTACAAAAAAGAACAATAGCAAAGAAATTATTGAAAACAAACAATACTGTTTTTAATTACAAACACTAAATTTTTAATGATGGCACGTCATTTCAATTGCAGTACCCGAGCCATGAAATGCACCATGCATGAAAAACATATGGAATTAATAGAAACTTAAAAGAAAATTAGTAACATTACAAAAAATAGGCCTATTTATATGATAATAAAAAGAAACATATACATTCACATTTATAACACGTCCAAGCAAGCTCACACAAAGAGTCAAATGTTCCCCTGCTGCACTTGGGTGTAAACAACTACAGCTAACTCACGGGGAAAGTTTGCTTTCTCTTTAAGTACACAGGGCAGGACCCAGCATACTTCAAGAGAAAGCAAACTTTTCCTGTTTGTTCTGTTTCTTTATTGCTTGTTCGTCGAGGCTGTGATTGTGTGTATAGGCCTACTTGTTCATTTCTGATGGCTGATTTGAGTTTGCGATAGCTTACAGCAGGGGAGCCAAACACATTACTGATTGAGCCAACCACTTTAACGATCGTGAAAACACGTTACTCAAGGGTTCTTTGAGCCTTGGAAAATGTCGCTAGAAAAAATGGGCTGCGCAGCGCCCATTGTCAAATGTGTGTGTGTTGGTCAAATGAGTGTGATTGGCTGGATGGCCGTATAATCAATATAACTGGACTAATAGGTTTTCATGTATGGGGAACTCAAGGAACTAATTCTCTGAAGTACTGTTTTTACAGATTTTTGTTTCCTTTCATCAATGACTATCTCTGGAAAAAGTAGGGGGGATGGAATCACGTTTCTATGATAGTGTGGGTATCGCAGCACCCGTAACACCCGCGTGTGCGACACATCTGAATCTGTTAAGTCACTAGTGCCCTATGTTAATGGAGTGATTGATGGATAAAAAGTTTTAACATATTGCATCTATAGCGTCAATGAACGTAACTGTAATTTACTTTTATGAGGCCTAAGTGTTTGCTGGGAGAAGATAATTTTGTTTTGTAGACATGAGTTTAACCATCGATTTTTTAGGTTTCTGTAGAGAATTGTCTTCAGTTAGAGAAATGTGTTAATTGTTTTGATAAAGACTGTGTAGCAATTGCATTTTGTGGGAAATCAATGGTAAATGATATACTGATGTGAAGAAAGGGCTGTCTGTATTTCAATGGCGGTGTTCTAATAAAAGGAATTTTGTTTCAAAACAGTGGGGTAAGCTATCGAGAAAAACTGTAAGACCATTCCAACCAGAAGCGTCACGCACCCACTTTTTTTGAGGGGGCAGTTTAAAAACTTAATTTACTAAATGCCACTTTAGTGTGGGTTGTACACGCTTTAGTGTATATCAATAAATTTACTTTTTTTAGTGCAGAAGTTTGCAACCAGTTTTGAAAGGCGCTTTAGCAAAGCCTTTTTTGTTGATATGCAACCGAGAAATCTGAAGTAGGCAAATAGATTTTTTCTGCAATGGAGCTGTTTGTGTAGGCTAGCGCTAGCCTACTTACATTTTTAGTCCCACCTTTTAATCGATTATGATTATATATCATATAATATATGTATATATCAATATATGTATTCCGCTGAAGTGCACGTACATCTTGTGTTATGATTTGCATTTCACTTAAGCAATCTGGCCAGCAGTTTTCTTTTGTTTTGGCACTCCATGCTGTTTTGGCACTCTATTTCATGCTGTTTGCTTGTTGCATTGCTAAGGCTGGTAACTTTTTGGGCCAAGGTTTATGAGTTCGCTAAATAGGCTAGACCTACATAATTATCTGCTCACACGTGAAGAGCGGCTAGCATTTTATGAATTAGCAAGCTTTTAGGCTTTATGCTTAATACCGATTTGTACGCAGTTCATGAGTTATATGTCAACACTGGTCCTCCCGATCTGATAACGTTTTACAATATGCAGGTTCATAAAAAATTATTATAACAAACGATGCAAATGTGAATTTTCTGTTGAATAGCGTACAAATTTTCTGAGGAGAGACCAACACCCATAATAAAATCAGAATAGATATATCCATTATGAGCCTGCGTTAAGTGTGCAGGACACAACGCCAGATTATCTGGAAAACACCACTTCTTGCACCCCCCCTTGTAGTCCTTACGGCGCCGCTGCTGCTAGATTGGCAGTGCTGCAGTCATAATTTAAAGGCGGACATATATGATGACTAAGTAGCCTAGTAACGTTTAGTTTTATTTTTGTTCTCTGAGCTCTATATGTTTGCACATGTATTAAATTAATTTAATAAGTATTCAAATCACTCAGGCTGTGTTTGAAATCGCCTACTATGCATACTACATACTACATTTGACCGAAAATAAGTATTCAGTATGTCAACGGTACATAGTATGTGAAATTTGAGTATGGAAAAAGTTCCCAACTTTCTCCTAGCTTTGACAGCATTACAAAAATGCCAGGGTTTTGGTCACATGTTCCAGGTGAGTATACTAACAATATAATCAAATCTTTGTTAAAAAAAAAAAGTAGGATTCTAGATTTCACTTTCGGTAGTCAGTATATAGTATGTACTCATTGAGTATGTAGTAGATAGTATTTAAGTAGGCGATTCCGAACACAGCCTTAGACTATCCACAATGACAGTAGAGCTTAAACGAACTGGATCGAGGGTCAGCCAAATTGCGCTGTGTAAAACTCTTCCTGTAATAGCTTGGGCATTATAACTTTGTTTCTTTCACGTGCATTTCAACACACTATTAATTACCAGAATCATATTGTAGAAATAAACGTAATTTATGAGAAATGGGCGATTATTATGAATGCACGGTTTATGAGGGATGGACTAATCTATTTTATTAGAATGCATTTTATGACAATGTAATGCAATATCTTCCATTCATTCTGCTAACTTTATTTCCGAAACAAGATCTAGATCCATATGTAGATCCACCATCGTTATTTCTCCAACACTTCAATAGGGCTACTGTAAGCACGTATTATATAACTTGTTCCAGATAAGTTTATATCTAAGACTGAACGATGACCGCTACAACCATGCAGATGGTACCATTTAGGCCTATTGCGCTCTCTATTCATTTCAATGCATGGGTGCAAAACGCAGATTAGTAATAATAAGAAAATAACATGAACCGATCACTTAGCTACATGCACGCACACTATCAATTGTCTTGATAAACTTGCAAGCTGACATGGTTTAAGCGTATGACATTGCATAATGTCAAAATTATATCTAGTGTTGCGTTGCCTTTGTACAATGCCTTTGCCGTCTTTTAAAAATTGTTAGTTCACTACACGGTGTTGACAGTCAATGCGGCATGCCTTGTGGTTTGCAGTGACTATAGTAAGCAGTTATTATTTCAATAACACTCACTTCTTGATTTGCTACATTGCTAGTGAACATGAAACACCATGCAATTGTCGTTCATTGCAGCAGGAGAGGAGAAGCGTCTATCCATGGCTACGTGCTAATGCAAACTAGAAACTAGCTAACACACTATGGAATAATTAGCGATATGGTAACGCCGTCACATATACTCACAGGCGCATTCGTGCAGATGTCCTGAACTGTTGGCACGGTGTTTTAGTTATATAAGAGTTAGCTATCCCACTTCTGACATCCCTAATGAAGGACCAAGATGAATCATACCCTTGTGTATTCTGCCGAATCAAGACAGATACAAGTTTAATATATACAAGTTTGGCTGGTCTATGTCAATTAGTCTCTGAGTAACAGCGAAATGCAAAAAGTGTTGCAACCGTCCCCAGTCTCCCCTACGTCCTCGTATTAGCTCAACCTCAGTTTTAAGGCTTCTGGCCGGCGTATCACACGTGGACAGCGCTGCAGACATTAAATCAGTTAGGAGCTAGTTTTGCAGCAAGCAATTATTTATAGTGCCTTTAAGGTGATAATAGTTAGCTACGCACATTACAGCTAGATAACGTCTACTTAGACAAATGGAATTCCAAATTATGAAGGTTAGCTCTGTTAAATGCCTTACGGAAACACTTGATACGTGTTAACAGCCACTATCCAATTCAAGTCACCACAACTCTATTTTAACGTTCAACAAATACAACTTAACTCACATTCACTACGCAGTGCTTACAGTTAGCCCAAGTGCAGGTGAATAACCTTGCTTGATGTAGAACTACGGAGAGCTCCATCGTACACAAACTCGAGCGATGTAAAAAGCTTTATGAAGAACTTATTCTGCCTTAACTATCTCTCCCTTTGTGCTCGTCATTGCAGTTATTTGTTATGTTAGTTTGTAGTCAAACACCTTTGCACAAAGTTAGGAAGTCTCCGTGGCCTTTGAGAGACTGCAGCTAAATTCCACCATCAAAGTTATTCACACCGTGGCCGTATCGTAACAAGACTAATCGCTAGTTAGTTACTATGGCAAACTATAATCTACATGCCATTATTATTAGGATATCTTGAAATGCATTATCTCGCAAACGTATACATGCTATGCTAATTATAATTATATTATACTAAGCCTTGAGGGGAGCTGGAATGAAAGACCGAGATGAATCTTATACCCTTGTGTATACTGCCATCTAGTGACCGCAATAAAATGTTAAAGGGGACCTATTATTCTTTTTGGGTTTTTCCCTTTCCTTTAGTATGTTATATAGGTTTTTGTACATGTAAAATGTCTGAAAAGTTACAAAGCCCATAGTGCACGCCAAAGGGAGCTACTCTCGTACACAGAAAACAATGCTCCTGAACTGCCTGAAACGCCTCGTTTGTAGTTCAGCGTTTTCTTCTGTAACTGATCTACGTCACTACGTCACACATGACATGGTCATGGCGCCCACCGTGGCAGCCGTGTTTGCGTTGTCCTCTCGACACCTTTGCTTTTTGTTGTTTGTTGTAGCTTTGGTGTTTGTCTTAAATGTTCAGTTTGCCTACGCTACAGTCGGATACAGTAGAGAGGCACTGCTGGAGATAGGTAAAGTTCACCACGAACTTTCCTTCAGCCTCTCTGACTTTGGCTTTCTGCTTCGCTTGAACTCCACTGAGCACAGCCGGCAAGGCCCAGCAGCACCGGCCTCAGGTGAGAGGCGTAGCCCGCGGACAGAGCGGCCAAGGCGGTGCCACGGCAAGAGAGGGGGGCTACATGCTAGGCTAAAGGCTAGGGCTACGCGCCCACCGCTACCTAGCCTGTTGTAAGCCAACGTGCGCTCTCTTGAAAACAAGCTGGATGAGCTGCGAGCCAGGATCACAGCTCAGCGGGAGATCAGAGACTGCTGTGCTCTGGTTCTCACTGAAAGCTGGCTCGCGGAGACCACACCGGACTCAGCCATCCAGCTGCAAACGCACTCCGTCCACCGCTCGGACCGAGCACTCGCCTCGGGGAAGAGCAGAGGCGGCGGCGTCTGTGTGTATGTAAACAACCGGTGGTGTTTGGACGCACAGACAGCTGAGAAATACTGTTCAGCTGATTTAGAGCTGCTGATGGTGAAGTGCAGACCTTTCTACCTGCCGAGGGAGTTCAGCGCGGTCTTCATACTGGCTGTGTACATCCCACCGCGGCGCTCGGCCTGCTGCACGACTTCATCAGCAAACAGGAGACCGCACACCCGGATGCCGTGTTCATCGTGGCCGGCGACTTCAACCACTGCAACTTGCGGACTGTCCACCCCAAGTACCACCAGCACGTGAGCTTTCCAATGAGGGAGAGGAACATCCTTGACCAAGTCTACAGCAACGTGAGGGGCGCTTACAGGGCTGCGCCCCGGCCGCACTTCGGGCAGTCCAATCACATTGCCGTGTTCCTCTACCCAGCATATAGACAGCTCCTCAAGAAAGCTACCCCAGTAAGTACAATTGTTAAGGTGTGGAATGAAGGAACTGATCTGGTGCTTCAGGACTGATTTGAGAGTACAGATTGGGATGTGTTTCGAACTGCTGCTTTGAGAGAGGACTCTGTTTCTGGGGTAACTGGCTACATTAGCACATGCATTGCGAGCATTGTGCCCACAAAACGCTGCAGGATATACCAAATCAAAAAGCCTGGATAAACTGTGAAGTTCGGTCCATGTTACGCGCACACTCCACTGCATTCGTCTCAGGCAGCGCTGAGGACTACAAAAGGGCCAGATATGACCTGCGTAGATCTATCAGAGAAGCCAAGAGACAGTACAGAGCAAAGTTAAAGAGCCAGGAGCTAAAACAGAGCGTTTCAGACAGAGGGTGAATAGAGGTGCTGCAGACCCAGGCAGTTTGGAAAAAATGTATTGTTTTATTCAACGTTAAAATGTGTAAACCTATTCTAGTAGAGCTCCTACATAAAGGTATGAACCTGAAAATTAGCATAATAGGGCCACTTTAACATATACATGCATACAAGCTAGATAATTAATTTCCTCTGGTAAAAACACAAGTAGCCTACCTCAGTTTTACCATTTAATTTAAGAAATTGTGGGACATCCAAGATGTAAGACAATTAGTTATAAGGGAGAGTGACATAATTAGGCCACCGAACATGTGTTCTGTACATTTTAAGTAACGTCAAGTTTAGCTCAATGTCTACACAGCTTACCTATCATGTTCCAAAACCAATCCAAAATGCAAATTCTTTAATTACGTCGTGATTATAACAGTTTGCCTTGCTAATTATTACCTTTGCATGTAGAAAATGGAACTATGAAACTTTGGCTAATAAGGGGCTGTTATAATCATTTACAAAATGGTAACTAACGTTTGCAATGTTAGACAGTATCATCACTGACATCAGTCGTTCGGTTTGTATCGTTTAAAAAGCATGCTAGCTAACATACATGGAAATAACTTAGCCATCACAATTTGGATATGGAGTTAAGAGTTCACTAAATCAAAACTAAATAAAGAAATTTAACTGCGGCGCGTATGCTTTGTGGGGAACCCTTGATACGCGTTAGCCAGTGTCTTAGTTTTAACATTAAAGACGTTTGTTTTGCAGCATTCCAGCAAGCTATCAGAAGCTAAATCAAATGGTACCAGTCAGTGTCATACTCATAGCAGCTCACTTAAGGCTAGCTAACTTTGGTTCAATTTGCTGGCCAATTCAAGTCACCACAATTCTTTTAAACGGTTAAACAGATATAACTTGGCTCACATTCAGTATGCAATGTCTTGTCAATGTTGTGGTTTATTCTAAGTGCCGGTGGAACGTGGTGAATTACAATAAACTTGGTTTGACTTGCAGAGCTATCGTGAGTACATGCTACACTGATCTGACGGGAGCAAATTGCTCCTTCATTCGATGTCCACCAGTAGGAGAATAAATGGCGGCGTATGGAACGGACGCAGTGAGATCAGCTCCTAGACAAAATCCTACTTTTAACTCCTATTTCATGCATTTAAGCTCCAAATAACCCTATTTGCCATGTGAACCTGAAGAGATATCTCCAAATTGGAATGCCTCTGAAAAAGCCAGAGGCTAAGGATGACAGAAGTAAGAAAATCAGTGAACCAACTACGACTAGCAACAGCATTAGCTCGGTCGAGGCTAACGCCGAAGCACCACCATCATGGTTTCTGGAAGAAATGGAAAAGGGGTTCATCAAAATTAAAACTTTGCTGGACCAAAAGCTGAACACTTAAACCGTCTCTGGAAACTCTTGTCAACGAAAACCAGGCTCTGGGGCGCCGTGTTAAAGAGGTTGAAGACAAGCAGGCTAACTTCACAGACAGCATCGACTTCTTACACCAAGACCATGCCGACTTTAAAAAACAAACGGAGAATGAAATCAGCGAACTAAAAGAAAAACTCGATGACTTGGAGAACAGGGCGAAAAGGCAAAACCTAAGACTGGTCGGCTTCCCTGAGGGTGTGGAAGGGAATAATGCCATCGCCTTCCTACAGGAATGGCTCCCGAAAATACTAGGGCTACACACCGGGGACACGATAGAGATTGAACGGGCTCACCGCACACTCCAGCAGAGACCCGATGAAGGCAGCCTCCCCCGGGCTCTTGTGGTTCACTTGCTCCGCTTCACCAACGTGACGAAAATCCTGGACGCGGCGCGGAAAAGGGGACTGCTTCAGCACGGTAACTCCAACATTATGATATTCAGAGACATGTCTACGGCTCTCTACAGAAAAAGGAAAGCATTCATGCCACTGAAGAGGAGATTACACGGGAAGAACATTAAGTTTAGGCTTCTACACCCTAACAACTTAGTCTTGGACCTTCCGGAGGGCAGACGCACTTTCTTATCACCCGTGTCGGCAGAGCATTACTTGGGGAAGCACCACCCAGACGTGCTGACTTGAACTCGCGACGGTCATTGCTCTCCACCGTCCACCAACATCTCCCAGGCTTCATGTAAACCATAAGGGTAGCTGTTCCAGACAGGGCAGCTATTTTATCGCTCTTATGTTCTTCATATTTTTACTATTTTTTTGCTCTTTTTTACAAACAAGTTATTAGGTCAACTCATGAAGGTTTTGCAAAGCCATGTTTTCTGCTACTACACCTATTATTGCACTTGGTGCTGTGACCTAATGACTGTACCTATACCAATCACATGTGTACAGCCATAACATATAAACTCCTAAGTTGAAACATTAATGGACTTAACGAGTCCACCAAGCGCCGTAAGGTTCTCTCCTTCCTTAGAAGGCATGCAATTGATGTGGCTTTCTTACAAGAGTCTCACTTAACGGATACAGAACACTGCAAGCTGGGGAAACAATGGCAGGGTCAAAAATTCTATTCCTCATTTACTTTCCTTGCAAGGGGGGTGGTAGTCTTGATAAAGAAAGGGATCTCCTTACAAGTAGAACAAGTTGAGAAGGATAAAGGGGGCAGATACATCCTAGTAACAGGATATATTGGAGACCAATTGATTACTATGCTTAACATCTATGGACCAAACCAAGATGACCCCAACTTCTATGCTAACCTTTTTCTTAAGATAACATGTGATCCATCTGAGCTTATAATTGGAGGGGATTTTAACCTGGTGCTAGATCCAGCTCTCGACAGATCCTCTGGCACCTCTAAAAAATTTACATCAGCAGCTAACACACTAAAAACATAACTTCTAGACCGAAATGTACATGACGTTTGGCGGGAGGGACACAAGTCTCAACGTGAATATAGCTTCTACTCACATATACACAAAAGCTACTCCAGGATTGACACCTTTTTCATACACAGCAAAAACACACCTTGTGGCTTCCTGTGAATATTTAGCCAAGACAATCTCAGACCACGCTCCCCTTTTGCTTTAAATACCATTACAGGACCCCCATACTAACCCCAAGCAATGGAAGTTTCCCAACCATCTTATTAATGATAGTGACTTTGTCAATCTAATCAATGAGCAGCTGGATGGGTATTTAACAACATACAGAAACTCCGCCTCCGCAACTATCTTTTCGGAAGCCCTCAAAGCCTATATAAGAGGCACTATTATTAGTTACTCCTCTTGGAAACAGTATCAATCCAAATTAAACTCTTTGGAGAAGGACATTAAAGCACTTGAAAAACAACATTTTCAGTCTCAAACACAACCAAGTTTTGATCAGCTGGCTGCAAAAAAAGCTGAATATAACACTATCACTACACGGGAGGTGGAAAAAGCGATTGCTAGGTTGAAACAGTGTTATTATGAGCAGGGGGATAAGGCTGGGAAACTGTTGGCATGGCAGATGAGAAGGGAGGAAGCTACTCGATGCATTCCTGCCATTAGGCAGCTTGATGGGGGGGCGTTGGTCCACAAGCCCTCACTTATAAACCAAGCCTTCTCAGACTTCTACAAAATGCTTTACACCTCACAAGGAGAGACGACAAATGATATGAATGAGTTTTTGGACAGTTTAAACGTCCCTATATTATTGCAAGCAACAAAGGAGGATCTCGATACGGAAATAACCAAACAAGAGGTCTTAGAAGCTATAGCACACTTATCTTCAGGGAAAGCTCCAGGACCAGATGGTTTTTCAATAGATTTTTTAAAAACATTTGCCAATAAACTAATAGACCCTCTCTTAGAGATGTTTAATCACTCCATTAATAGCAACCGATTACCCGAAACCCTTGAGCAAGCCCTTATTATAGTTTTACCAAAACCAGGGAAGGATCCTACATTTTGCGCGTCATATAGGCCAATCTCACTTATCAGAATAAAACATTTTAACAAAAATATTAGCCACTCGACTGGAGAAAATAATCCCTTCACTTATTAATGCAGACCAGACTGGATTCATTCAGAATCGTTCCTTAATAGATAACGTGAGAAGATTCCTAAACATTGTGCACTGTGCCAAATCCGTTGAAGAACCGGTCATAGCTATTTCACTCGATGCGGAGAAGGCTTTTGATCGTGTGGAGTGGCACTTTCTCTTTGCGGTCCTACGCAAAATAAATTTCGGCCCAAATATGACTAGAATGATCCAGTTATTGTACCTAAACACTACTGCCAGGATACAGACTAACATTGATATTTCACCACCTTTCCCCTTAGTGCGTGGCACTCGACAGGGCTGTCCTCTCTCACCACTGCTTTTCACCCTGGCAATTGAACCCTTAGCCATTGCAATAAGATCAAATAAATCCATCACTGGGGTCACGGTGGGGGGTGAGACCCATGTCATCTCCTTGTATGCGGATGATATAATTTTGTACTTAACTCAGTTGGTCTCACCCATGCCTTCCCTCACAGACCTGTTGTCAAAGTTTAGCGAGATTTCTGCATACAAGGTCAACGTACAGAAAAGTGTAGCGATGCCTCTCAACGCTCCAGCCGAGGAAATCCCAAGGACCAATATTCCCTTTCAGTGGACCACTCAATTTGTTACATACTTGGGACTAAAGATTCCTCACCAATTAGACAGAATATTTTCACTAAATTACAAATCATTGATTAAGGAGGTGGGGAGGGACCTGGAAAGGTGGATGCAGCTGCCAATCTCCCTGATTGGACGAGTGAATTGCATTAAGATGACGGTCCTACCTAAATTCCTTTACCTATTTCAACCCTTCCCATATTTGTTATAAGATATATATAAGAATTATTTCAAGAAAATAGAGAGAATGATATCAACATTTAAATGGAGGAAAAAGACACCTAGAATTAAGATCAAAACTCTTTAACACACATACCAACATGGGGGGTTGAAGCTCCCTGATTTTCAGCGTTATTATTGGGCCGCTCAGTCCAGGACATTATGGCTCTGGCAGACAGAACTAGCTAACCCTCCTGTTTGGAAGCATCTAGAACAGAGTGTCGTTAGATGTGCCGCTGGCCAGCGTCCC
The DNA here is from genome assembly GCA_026901105.3 of Galaxias olidus. Lineage (NCBI taxonomy): Eukaryota > Metazoa > Chordata > Actinopteri > Galaxiiformes > Galaxiidae > Galaxias > Galaxias olidus. Next base: position 19,074 of record JAPMUY010009784.1, read on the forward strand.
TTTTATTCGATCGTTCCACACTCTGAAGAATGGCACTGGTAATCCATTTATTAATCACACAGCTAGAATCTGGTCTGATATCCAGAAACATCTCAATAGTGTTATCATACTTCACAGAAATACCCCCTTCCACACCAACCCCACTCTGCCAGGTGCACTTAGGGATGGTATGACTAAGATGTGGCACACACAGGGAATAAAAACATTTGGGGATCTCTACGAGAACAACTTACTTATGACCTTTGAACAGCTGTGTAGCTCCTTTAAACTCCCAGCTACTCATTTCTTCAAATACTTGCAAGTCAGACACTTTTTAAGCACACTTCATGGTAAAAGCTCCTCTCCCCTAAAGCCTCTCCCAATTGACAAGGTTCTAAAAGGTGTTAAGCACCCTAGAGGTATCCTGTCCTTAACCTATAACCGCATCCTGGCTCTTACAGAGGTTAAACCACTGAACAATAGCACCAGTGGGAGCAAGATCTGAATTGCACCTTTGAAGACTTAAAATGGGACTCACTATGTGAAAAGCCCCTAACTTTCTCATACAACAGCCGACAAACTTTTGCAGTACAACATTATTCATAGAACCTACTTTACTCCAAAAAGACTTCATAGGATAAATGAATCAATCTCAGATCGTTGCCCTAGATGTAACACAGAGAAAGGGAGTCTGATTCACATGTTCTGGGAATGTAACCAACTAAAACATTACTGGGGGTCAATATGGGAGACTCTTAGAGATTTCCGGTTTTGGGATTCCTTATACACCCAAATTAGCCCTGTTGGGGGACATCTCTGACATTCCTTCTAACAAAAAGAATAAGTTGCGCCTAATCAAACTGGCCATGATTGCTGGCAACAAATGTATTGCTCTATTATGGAAGAGTGCAGAACCCCCCGTGTCCATGTGGCTTAAAGAACTCTCCTCATACATGGTGTCAAAAAAATTATGTTTAACCTCAAAAAGAAAACCACATTTCTTTAATAATTACTGTTCTGTACTTTAGGAAATACATTGAAAATATCAAACAACCTATTGTGGGCTAACAACATGTTAAATGCACATACATTCGCCTAGGCAAGTAGCTGAATTCTCATTTTAGACGTTACTGCATAATGTGGCCCAGTCTGGAGGTAGGGGTGGGAGGGATTGGTCTTAGGGTTTTTTTGTTTTAACATGTCTTTTTGTATTTTATTTTACTCATTTATTTGTATTATACATTATTACTGTAATATTTTTTTTTTAATGTCATAATTATTATTGTTTTGTCACCTTTTTGTTTTTTGTTCTCTACAGTACCTGCATTGCACTCCTGTATATCTCTCTTTTGTAAGTGTGTTATGTGTGAAAAACTCAATAAACAAAGTTTAAAAAAACAAAAAAATGTAAACATAAAAAGTCCACCAGGATGTGTATGTTAAGCAACATTTCATTGCGGTCACTAGATGGCAGTATACACAATGGTATGATTCATCAAGGTCCTTCCTATTCATTGTCTATGGGCAAATTAGGCGTGTAAGAGGCAATTAAAAAATATCTAGCGGACGGATTAATTAGCTGTGTTACAAGCGCAGTCCGTGGCATTCCAACGGACACTTTGGCTTTGCAATGGAAGCGAAATGCTCAAAACAGCGACCGTAGTTAGGTGCCGAACAATGGGTTTATTAATAATAATAATAATAATAATAATAATAATAATAATAACCACGCATCACATAATAATTGTGGGGGCACGTCTCCCCTGTGTGAATGGGCACTAGCCTCAGAGTCCAACCCACTTTTCCAATTAACATTTTTGTGACTGAGCAGAGAAAGAATGAAACATAGAATGAATGCATAGAATGAAACTACAGATTTACTCCATTGTGTTATTTACTCCCAGCTCAGCCACATCGTATACTGTATTATATCTTTACAATATACATACACTTGTTTCATTATTTTAAACAGCTCTATTGAGTAGTTTTTAAATGTTCGCTCAAAATAATCATAGGAAATGTATGAACAAGATAAGTTTATAATTTTGTTTTTAGAAACAAATGCAAGGTGTATATTGCAATGTTGTTGCATCTCCTGAAAGGATTTCATGGTATCTACAGTACCAGCCAAAAGTTTGGACATATCTTTTTATGGGAAAGTGTGTCCAAACATTTGACTAGTACTGTAAAAAGAGAATTCGGCAAAATCTTCCACTTAAAGGGTATAAAGTAGGGTAAAATGGGTAAAATATTTTTGTCTTTAAATGTTCTCTCTCTCTCTCTTTCAGCAACACTTCTTCACTTTTTTTCTACTATCTCTGTCTCTATTTGAGTTTATATGCACAGTGTCTTTCTCTCGCTCCCGTTCCCTCTCAGCGCGACTCTGGCTCCGCTTCTTCGCCCAGAGGACCATATGAGTGAAAGCCCTAAACATCTAAGGAGGAGCAAAGAGCAGCAGAAACTTAGTACAAAGGTCTTAAGTTTTAAGTGCTTCAATGTGTGTTTCAAATGTTTGCCGATTTATGTTTAGAAATCATGTACTTAAATATACAATGTTAAATGTTGGACTGTTTTTATCACTCACCTCCTCCACATTGTTGTTCTCTTTGGCACTTGTTTCAAACACTTGAACACCCACCGATTCCCCAAAACCCAATGCATCCTGGGTGTCAACCTGTTTCATGGAGGGGTCATCATTTTTATTTCCCACTGAGTGGACAAAAAAAAGAGAACATTGAGAAATTGGCCTAAAGAAAATTTTGTAGAAATAGTCTTATTTACAATATTTAACGTCATATAATTTATTCAAATTATTGATTTCCAACAGTATTATTGCATTATTTGTTTCTGTGGAATAATTTAAACTTTTAATGGAGGATTTGGGAGCTGAAGAGTGGTCTTGTTTTGGCTGAAACTTACAATATTTACAATACAGAACAATATTTATTATAAACATTATTTATTTGTGCTTATTTGTTAATTGTTTTTGGGTAATTTATATATTCTGCCTTTAAACAGGGCACTGCTGGAAAAGAGACATGGTCTCAGTCGGTTAACCCTGTATAAATAAAATAAAAAATAAAAATAAATGATTTAACCACGAGTAAAGAAGTAAGAGGTAAGAGTAATAAAGATTTATTTAAATATTAAAGATGGAGAAGCTGAAAGGCAATTTCTTTTTAATTTTTAAGATTAAAAAAGGGCAAAAAAAAGTAGCACTATTAATCATTAAAGGCTGCCTTTTCCAGCCCTGGGTTAGACCATTAGTATTTGTATGTAACAAACACATAGGGGAAATCTTTTAGTGTCTCGCTTCTGTTTAGTTACAAAGGGAGCAAGCTTCGCTGTTCACATAAATACAAACTCTCTAAGAAATGTTGAAAGAATTAACAAAAACATTAGGCCAATAATTACATTCCACAAACCAAATAATTACAAAAATGTCAACCACACAAACTCACCTAGGATCTTACAGACGTTATCACAGTTCTGGGTAATCTCATTTAGCCACCTCTTCACATTGACAAATGACTCTCGGTTTGTGACATCATAAACAATAATAACACCATGGGTATTTCTGTAGTACCTGCGGTAAAATAAAAAAAAAGGTGACTTATAACAAAACTTTATATTGCATTATGCAACGATTTCCATCTGCTGACATTCAATGAAAAGTTGATCAGTGGAAATAAAATAAAATAAATAAAAAATAGGCCACCTCCATAGACATATTTAACTTATCAACCACATCATCACTTAAGAAATCTTAGCTTAGCGTTTATATAGGCTTTTCAGAAGGCTATGTTCAAATAATATATGACAATTTCTTTTTACATGCAGTGCTTTTGAGAGCTGCATTACGTCTGGTTTATTCTCTTTTTATAAACTAGTGGAGTCACACTAGTGTTGCCAACCAGAAAATGTGTCAAAATGTTGTCAAATAGTGTTAGAAAGCATGTTATTCCAGCAATGCAAGATGCGTAGATAGTTCAATTAAGTTATGTTAGCAGAGTAGTTTAGAAATATGCTACTTCATGCGCATGAAGCAACAGGTCCGGAGTTGCAATGTAGTGTTAAGCCTTGTAAATGAACAGCTTTGGGCTTTCTTGTCCACTAATAATATTTTAAGCCATTTTCAGTTGGGTTTCAGAGCTGGTCATAGTACTTTTACAGAAGCTACTCGTGTAGTAAATTATGCTGCTCTTGATAAGAAACATTGTGCTGCTTTGTTTATTGATTTGTCAAAGGCTTTTGATAGTTAAATCACAGATGACTTCTGGTTAGATTAGCCTTGCTGGGATTTGATGATGCAGCCTTTCAATGATTTCAGGACTACCTCTGATAGAATACAGTGCATAGATGCATAAATTCCAAGGGTTTGAAATCAAAGGTTGCAGCCATAGAGTGTGTGCCACAATGGTGTAACACAACACTTCATATTAAAGACATATGTGCCTCTGTAAAACACTGTAAAGGAAATGTCTATGCAGATGGTACTGTAGGGGATTTGGTTTACCAGTTCTTGTGTGTAAATTATGCTTTCTCAATTTTTATAGATTATCAATTCATAAATTAATATTTTAATCGATCAAGGTGATTAAGTGTAATTACCTATTATGAGCATCACCACACTGAATTTAGCTTGAGCACGGCTCAGTGGGAAACCAAATCTTATAGCATTAATTAAATAAGGTGATAGTTAACGTTTTAATCTCAATTCTGAAGTAGTGAAGTCTTGTTACGAGAATAAATGATTATATGAAAACAAAGTGACACAGCTGGGTTTAAATGCAAAGCAATTCTATTTATTTACTAATCTAAAGAAAACATGATAATTATCCATCCATCCATCCATTTTCCGCCGCTTATCCGGGGCCGGGTCGCGGCGGCAGCAGGCTAAGAAGGGTAGTCCAGACATCCCTATCCCCAGCAACGCTTTCCAGCTCCTCCTGGAGGACCCTTAGGCGTTCCCAGGCCAGACGAGATATATAATCTCGCCAGCGTGTTCTGGGTCTATCCCGGTGTCTCCTGCCAGTAGGGCATGCCCGGAAAACCTCCAACAGGAGGCGCCCAGAAGGCATCCTAATCAGATGCCCGAACCACCTCACCTGGTTCCTTTCGACGCGAAGGAGCAGCGGCTCTACTCCGAGCTCCCTCCGGATGACCGAGCACTTAACCCCTATCCCTATCGGGAAAAGTCCCGAACTTCCCGATGGCCAGTTGTAATATCAATTGTTTGTGACCATGAGCATTCTGCACGTCTTCTTTGCGACGATTAGGAAAAATAATTACACCAAGCAAACGACAAAGAACCAACTATGATAAACTAAAGCAATGTCTAAAAATAGGTTAGCTTAGCCCACTCCAATTCTTCATAATGAAAACATTTCCTGTTGTAGGGTTTCCCTGTTTGTTGCGTTAATGAGCTGCTAATTTCTAATTTATCTAGTAATTTTTGTAGTTTGAATGGTTTATTTTTAAATAAAATCCACACTGTTTTAGACACAGTAGATGCAGCACTGCTGAATGCAATTTCTGCAGTAGTCTTAGCGTGCGGACTAATTAAAAAAAATCGTACAGGGCTGCTGAGTAGGGGAGTAGAACACTCATTCCTGCCGCAATGAGCTTCGATTGGCACGTATTGCAGTTCCATTTTTGACCAAATCTTCAATCGAAATGCTGAGGTCTCCTGTCCCAATATTGCAATATTGCGCAACGCACAACATTTTTGGGGTGGACGATTTTTTTGTGAGACTCTGCCCCACCTACTCGCATGGGAACGACCGGGTCTGAATAGAATGAGATAAGAGGGATGACTGACCACTCACCTCAAATTAGGTGTTAGGTGATTCATTTTGCTTTCTGTACACACAAACAAGAAAACCATGGAAAATGTGTTTAATCGTTTTACATCTAGACCTAAGCCTAAAGTGAACAATAAGTGATTGTTTTTGTTGTTTTAAATTAATGATTTGTTCGTTGATCGACAAACCTGTTGTGTCAGCTTGAATTGAGTTTATCAAATTGGGGCTGATTGACAGCTGTTGCCAGTCCACCCCTGGACATTACAATGTGCTTTCAGAAAATATTTACTGATAACACATTAATATAAACAGTTGCCTATAGTTGCTTTGTCGTCATTTTAGCCAGAGGCATCATGCACCCAATTTTTTTGAGGGGGCATGTGACAGCCAATAACGTAATAACTGCCGATAATGTAATAACTTACCAATAATTTAATAAAATGTCTGAACCAATAACGTAATAACCTTTTTCCCATAACGTAAAAAGTTATTACATTATTGACCGGTTATAACGTTATTGGCTTGCTACAATTTTTTATTTTTTATTTTGTTAATAATTGGAGCCAATGATGTAATAATATACTTATATCACTATGTTTAAGTTGTATTTATTATGAAGTGTCAGCACTGTAACACTTACCCTACTGTAGCTTCTTTCAAATAACTTTCTCAAAAACTCGACCAATCCTGATCCCTGAATCTTATTCCTAACTCAAGAGATAAAACATCTCTCTCTCCCTCTCTCTTAAATTTTCAATGTTATGAGTTTTTTTTACATCCATCCATCCATTAGTTTTACTGCTTATCCTGTACAGGGTCGCGGGGGGGCTGGAGCCTATCCCAGCGGACACAGGGCGAGAGGCGGGGTACACCCTGGACAGGTCGCCAGTCTATCACAGGGCCGACACATAGGGACAGACAACAACTCACATTCACACCTACGGGCAATTTAGAGTCACCAATTAACCTGCATGTTTTTTGGACTGTGGGAGGAAACCGGAGTACCCGGAGGAAACCCACGCGAACACGGGGAGAACATGCAAACTCCACACAGAAAGGCCCTTGGGTCAGGTGGGGATTGAACCCAGGACCTTCTTGCTGTGAGGCAACAGTGCTAACCACCAAGCCACCGTGCTGCCCTTTTTTTTTTTTTAACCCTAACATAACAGTGCGTACTGATAGCATGTAACAATAATACTAACAACAGTAACAATAGGATGAACAAATGGTACATTCAACTTAGTGCATTGTTCCACTGACAGTCCCTTGTTCCACTGACAGTCCCTTAGGTTGTGACAAGAGGCCAAATATTTGGCTGCCATTACGAAGCAGACAGGGTTTTTCATCTATCATATTTTAGTTTGTTTCTACTTGGGTTTCAAAATCATTGCATTTGTTTATAATTCTAAGATTAATAATAATAATAATAATAATAATTTTAAGGCCATGCCTCGTTTGGCCTTTTCGAATTTACAATGTTTAATTTTATAATCTCTAAACCTCGCACTACTTTCAATACAGGTGCAGGTAATTTAAAGAGTTATGTGTGTCAAAATGGATAGGTGGATCGCTGTCCCTGGTTCTCTTCTAGCAACAGCTAGCTAGCACGCACCCTCTGCGTATTGTGGCTGTGCCTTGACTAACGTTAGTGCCAGTGGAGACAGCACAGGGCACAGCCAGAAAAGTAGTCTAGATATCGAGGAATGTGGTGTGGCTTTTACAATGAATAGTAGGTTGATGTTGTCTTCATCTTCATCTTCATCCGCTTTGTCCGGGGTCGGGTCGCGGAGGTAGCAGTTCCAGCAGGGCATCCCAAACTTCCCTTTCCCAGGCCACATTAACCAGCTCTGACTGGGGGATTCCAAGGCGTTCCCAGGCCAGTGTGGAGATATAATCCCTCCACCTGGTCGTAGGTCTGCCCCGCGGCCTCCGCCCAGCTGGACGTGCCTGGAACACCTCCCTGGGGAGGCGGCCAGGTGGCATCCTTACTAGATGCCCGAACCACCTCAACTGGCTCCTTTCTACGCAAAGAAGCAGCGGCTCTACTCCGAGGCCCTCACGAATGGCTGAACTTCTCACCCTATCCCTAAGGGAGATGCCAGCCACCCTCCGGAGGAAACTAATTTCCGCCGCTTGTATCCGCGATCTCGTTCTTTCGGTCATGACCCACCCTTCATGACCATAGGTGAGAGTAGGAATGAAGATAGACCGGTAGATTGAGAGCTTTGCCTTCTGGCTCAGCTCTCTCTTCGTCACAACGGTGCGATAAAGCGACTGCAACACCGCACCCGCTGCTCCAATTCTCCGGCCCATCTCTTGTTCCATTTTCCCCTCACTCGAGAACAAGACCCCGAGATACTTGAACTCCTTCACTTGGGGTAAAGACTCATTCCCTACTTGGAGTAGACAATCCATCGGTTTCCTGCTGAGAACCATGGCCTCAGATTTGGAGGTGCTGATCCTCATCCCAGCCGCTTCACACTTGGCTGCGAACCGATCCAATGAGTGCTGCAGGGCGCAGACTGATGATGCCATCAGGACCACATCATCTGCAAAAAGCAGTGATGCAATCCTCTGCCCACCAACCCGCAGCCCCCCTCCCCGCGGCTACGCCGTGAGATCCTGTCCATGAATACCACAAACAGGATAGGTGACAAAGCGCAGCCTTGGAGGAGGCCAACCCTCACCGGAAACGAGTCCGACTTACTGCCGAAGACCCGGACACAGCTCTCGCTTTGGGAGTACAGAGATTGGATGGCCCTGAGTAGAGACCCCCTCACCCCATACTCTCGCAGCACCTCCCACAGTATTTTCCGGGGAACCCGATCATACGCCTTCTCCAAATCCACAAAACACGTGTAGACCGGATTGGCATACTCCCGGCCCCCTCAAAGATCCTCGCGAGGGTAAAAAGCTGGTCCGTTGTTCCACGGCCAGGCCGGAAACCGCATTGTTCCTCCTCAATCCGAGGTTCGACTATCGGTCGAACCCTCCTTTCCAGCACCCTGGAGTTTACTTTCCCGGGGAGGCTGAGTAATGTGATGCCTCTGTAGTTGGCACACACTCTCCGGTCCCCCTTTTTGAACAGGGGAACCACCACCCCGGTCTGCCACTCCTTAGGTACTGTCCCCGACTTCCACACAATGTTGATGAGACGTGTCATCCATGACAGTCCCTCAACACCCAAAGCCTTCAGCATTTCTGGGCGGATCTCATCAACTCCTGGGGCTTTGCCACTGTGACCTCCACCAGGGAGATTGATGCTGATCCCCCATCATCCTCCAGCCCTGTCTCTACTATGTAGGGTGGGTTTGTCGGGTTCAGGAGTTCCTCAAAGTGTTCCTTCCACCTCCCAATCACCTTGTCAGTTGAGGTCAACAACGTCCCATCCTTACTGTATACAGCTTGGATGGTTCCCTGCTTTCCCCTCCTGAGGTGTCGGATAGTCTTCCAGAACCGCTTTGGTGCCAGCCGAAAGTCCTTCTCGATGGTTTCTCCGAACTCCTCCCACACCCGCTGCTTTGCTTCTGCCACGGCCGAGGCTGCAGTCCTTCGGGCCTGTCGGTACCTTGCAACTGCCTCCGGAGTCGCCCGGGATAGCATGTCCCGGAAGGCCTCCTTCTTCAATCGGACGGCTCCCCTGACCACCGGTGTCCACCAAGATGTTCAAGGGTTACCGCCCCTTGAGGCACCTAAGACCTTGAGACCACAACTCTCAGACACAGCTTTAGCAATGGAGGCTTTGAACATCGCCCACTCCGGTTCAATGACCCCAGCCTCCACAGGGATGCCAGAGAAGCCCCGCCGGAGGTGTGAGTTGAAGGCCTCCCGGACCGGGGACTCCTCCAGACGTTCCCAGTTCACCCGCACTACACGCTTGGGCTTACCAGGTCTGTCCAGAGGCTTCCCCCGCCACCTGACCCAACTCACCACCAGATGGGTGAAGAGGGGGGCAGAGCTGTCAACTGATCACCGAGTGTCCAAAACATATGGCCTCAGGTCCGATGATACGATAACAAAATCGATCATCGACCTTCTGCCTAGGGTGCTCTGGTACCAGGTACACTTATGAGCATCCTTATGTTTGAACATGGTGTTTGTTATGGCCATTCCATGACTAGCACAGAAGTCCAATAACAAGCCACCACTCGGGTTCAGATCGGGGAGGCCGTTCCTCCCAATCACGCCTCTCCAAGTGTCTCCATCATTGCCCACATGTGCGTTAAAGTCCCTCAGCAAGACTACAGAGTCCCCCTCAGGAGCCCCATACAAGGCTCCATCCAGGGTCTCCAAAAAGGCCGAATACTCCGATCTGCTGTTCGGTGCATAGGCACAGACAACAGTCAGAGTTTTTCCCACCATGACCCGCAGGCGTAGGGAGGCGACCCTCTCGTCCACTGGGGTGAACTCCAACATAGAGGCACTTAGCCGGGGACTTGTGAGTATCCCCACACCAGCCTTGCGCCTCTCACCCTGGGGAGCTCCGGAGAAGAATAGAGTCCAACCCCTATCCAGAAGTGAGGTTCCAGAGCCGAGGCTGTGCGCAGAGGTAAGCCCCACCAGATCCAGCTGGTAGCGCTCCACCTCCCGCACAAGCTCCGGCTCCTTCCCTCCCAGAGAGGTGACGTTCCACGTCCCCAAAGCCAGCCTCTGCCACCCGGGTCCGATCCGTCGAAAACCTCTGCCTTCACTGCCACCTTTCTGGCAGCGCACCCGACCCCCTTGGTTTTTCCCGCAGGTGGTGAGCCCACGGGACGGAGAAGAAGAGATGTTGGTGTTGTCCACGTTGCTTTTTCGGGCTATGCCCGGCCGGGCTCCGTGGCAAGCCCGGCCACCAGGCGCTCGCTGACGGGTCCTCCTCCTGGGCCTGGCTCCATAAGGGGACCCCGGGCTTCCTCCGGGCCGGGTATCATCCTCTCTTGTAGTTCTATTCATGAGGGTTTTTGAACCATTCTTTGTCCGGCCCCTCGCCCGAGACCAATTTGCCATGGGAGACCCTACCAGGAACACAAGGTTCCAGACAACACAGCCCCCAGGTTCATAGGGACACACAAACCTCTCCACCACGATAAGGTGATGGTTCCCGGAGAGGGATGTTGTGGCTATGATAAAAAAAACATTATAATTATGTTGCCCCCTCACCATCAGTCATTGCCTTCTTAGACAATGCACTCTAGAACTGGGCCTGCCTGAGAGACAAAGCAAGAATAGCTTCAAAATCAATCCAAAAAAACATCAAAATTGAAATCCCAATTTAAACCTGGATAAAATATTCCAATCAGTCATAGAACCAATTGCTCTATATGGCAGTGAAGTGTGGGGTCCACTTTCACATCAAGATTTTTCAAAATGGGACAAACACCCAAATGGAGACTCTGCGTGTTGAGTTCTGTGAAAGCATTCTACAAGAGCAAAGAAAAACTCAAAAATAATGCATGCAGAGTCGAATTAGGGCAATACCCCCTCTATATTAGAACTGGAAAAAGAGGAATTAAATTCTATAATCTCAAAATAAATGACCCCCAATCCTACCATCACAATACCTTAAAGTGCCAAGAGATGACAGCAGAACCTCCTCTGCCAGTTGGTCCATGGGCTCTGCTCCCTGGCCACAACATATAGAACCTCAACAGAGCTCACAGACAATCTGGGCCAACCAAATTATTACAAAAGGAAAAATATATAGATTATTGGATGGAGTTCAAAGCAAACTTGAATGCTATTTGGCTCTAAACAAAAAGTACACTCTTGCAGAATATCTGACTATAGTAACGGACAGAAACTTAAAAAGAATACTCACTACGTACAAAGTGAACACAGTCTGGCTTTACAGACCGGTCGTCACAGACAGACCTGGCTGCCCAGAGCTACACTTCCTGCTACACTGCAACAAATATGCCGACATTGGAGTAAACTTATGTTATTACATTATCGGCTCCAATTATTAAATTTTTTCAGTTTTTTTTATAGCAAGCCAATAATGTAATAACCGGTCAATAATGTAATAACTTATTACGTTATAGGAAAAAAGTTATTAAGTCATTGGTTCAGACATTTTAATACATTATTGGTAAATTATTAGATTATCGGCTTTATTACATTAAGTACTGGAAAATTATTACGTTATTGGCAGTTCTTACATTATCAACAGTTTTTACGTTATTGGCTGCTACAGGGCACAACTTCACAACTCCTTTTACTATATGCTGCTTTGGTCAATATCAGGGCTAGAAATTAACTTTTTTTAGTGATGGCAGAAGTTTACTTCCACTTTTGAAATGCGCTTCATGTGCCTTTTTTGTTTATTTACAACCGCGAAATCCGGAATCGGAAAATAAATTTTTCTTCAATGAAGCATTTTGTGTATTTACATTTTTAGTCCTGTCTTTAATCGATATTGATTGGCAAGCAGACAAAAAGTTAAATTGAAGAACAATGTGCTTAGGCAAAAGTGAAACTATTTTCAAGAAGACGTGAGGCTTTGGAGAAGGCGTATGATCGGGTTCCCCGGGAGATACTGTGGGAGGTGCTGCGAGAGTATGGGGTGAGGGGGTCTCTACTTAGGGCCATCCAATCTCTGTACTCCCAAAGCGAGAGCTGTGTCCGGGTCTTCGGCAGTAAGTCGGACTCGTTTCTGGTGAGGGTTGGCCTCCTCCAAGGCTGCGCTTTGTCACCTATCCTGTTTGTGGTGTTCATGGACAGGATCTCACGGCGCAGCCACGGGGGAGGGGGGCTGGTGGTGGGCAGAGGATTGCATCACTGCTTTTTGCAGATGATGTGGTCCTGATGGCATCATCGGTCTGCGACCTGCAGCACTCATTGGATCGGTTCGCAGCCGAGTGTGAAGCGGCTGGGATGAGGATCAGCACCTCCAAATCTGAGGCCATGGTTCTCAGCAGGAAACCGATGGATTGTCTACTCCAAGTAGGGAATGAGTCTTTACCCCAAGTGAAGGAGTTCAAGTATCTCGGGGTCTTGTTCTCGAGTGAGGGGAAAATGGAACGAGAGATGGGCCGGAGAATTGGAGCAGAGGGTGCAGTGTTGCAGTCGCTTTATCGCACCGTTGTGACGAAGAGAGAGCTGAGCCAGAAGGCAAAGCTCTCAATCTACCGGTCTATCTTCGTTCCTACTCTCACCTATGGTCATGAAGGGTGGGTCATGACCGAAAGAACGAGATTGCGGATACAAGCGGCGGAAATGAGTTTCCTCCGGAGGGTGGCTGGCATCTCCCTTAGGGATAGGGTGAGAAGTTCAGCCATTCGTGAGGGCCTCGGAGTAGAGCCGCTGCTTCTTTGCGTAGAAAGGAGCCAGTTGAGGTGGTTCGGGCATCTAGTAAGGATGCCACCTGGCCGCCTCCCTAGGGAGGTGTTCCAGGCAAGTCCAGCTGGGCGGAGGCCGCGGGGCAGACCTAGGACCAGGTGGAGGGATTATATCTCCACACTGGCCTGGGAACGCCTTGGAATCCCCCAGTCAGAGCTGGTTAATGTGGCCTGGGAAAGGGAAGTTTGGGATGCCCTGCTGGAACTGCTACCTCCGCGACCCGACCCCGGACAAAGCGGATGAAGATGATGATGATGATGATGACGTGAGGCACGCCTCTTTAAAAAAAAGAGTGTGCCAGTTGTCTCTTTACATAACGGTGAAGTGGCGCTGGAAGTTGAAAAAACATGTACAATGGACATGACAAACAAGCTGTATTCTGCAATGAAAAAAGTGGTAGGCTAGCAAGATTTTGCTACCACTGCCACCGCTAATTTTGAGCCCTAGCAAATACTATGGATTTTGTTTCAAAGAATTGAGAGGGCCTGTTTGAATGGGCACGACGCCTCTGCTTGTTATGTTAGTTGTGCTGTGTAGTCTAGGCTAATAATTGTCCCTTTATTGATTGATCTTGTTTGATTTATTTAGTCCTTGAGGGAATATCTGATAGCTGATCTATGCTAAATTATTCACGCCCATAATGATTATCCATCCTTTGTGTTTGATTATTCAAAGAAACCACGGCACACTCGGCATGAACATACACCCCAGCAACATGCCAATATGGCAATATTACAACCTGGAACTCAACCAATAAAAAGATGTTTATTGCACCCTCTATTGCACCCTTATCCCTGAAGGTCACAAGCCGCCTTTACAACTAGGGTGGTCATAGCCATGTGAGACAACAGACAACTGATTTCTTGGCTTTGTAGGAGGAAAAACAGCTCTTAGCGATCATTTTCTAGATGTAACACTGACAGTCTAACTGGCTGTTTTGTAAATAATGCATATGTTTAACTTTTTTGATCGGTTGATTTATGCTGCTTCTACTGTTAATATTACGTTGATGTAATGGTTCGGAATCTCTCTTGGCCAGCCGTATCCCAGATCTGCAACTTGACACGCTCCCCGTCAATATCCACTGTCCGAATTTTGAAGTCCACACCTATTGTAGTGATGTAGCTGCCTGCAGGTCATAACAAAAAATATGGTGTATATACACAAAAAATATATTCAGTCCATGTTTATTTTCAGTGCTGTAGGTTTTTTTTATGGTTTGTTGGTCTTATTAGAATTAATTTGCCAGTCCTATTCTGGGAAAGTAACAGAATAAACAGTGACTCTACTACATACAAATACACAGCTGTACTCACTCACCTGAGAAAGAGTTGTCTGCAAATCGAAGTAGTAAACTGCTTTTCCCAACATCTAAAACATAGTTCAGAGGTAAGAGGTTAGACAAAACTGTTGATTTCATTCATTTCATTGTAAAAGGAACTAAAGGTTTAAAAGAAAAGGTGTAAAAGGGGGAAAAAAGGTTTAACCATGCAATGTACTACTACTGTTTTTTCAGAACACAAACATATTCAATAGGTTGGTGTGGGCTATTGGCATAAGACAACAATGATAAGCCTGTTCCTTGTGGCCCTACGAGTTTTCTGGAAACGTGAATTATCTGCATTCCCTCACTTTGTGTCATCATGGGAAGGATAATGTGCTCGCAGGCCAAGGACAGTGAGCAAGCAGAGTATGAAATATTCAGATAACAGCTCTTACACATTTTCAGGCAAATATCTACAGAACTGGGGGTCTGGAACGATCCTTTAACATATTTCATACAGCCTAAAATTCAAAAGGTTCAGAATGACAAATGTAAGAATAATTGTAGAGAGAATTATTTATTTCAGCTACTATTTCTTTCATCACATTCCCAGTGGGTCAGAAGTTAACATACACCAATGCTGAGATCAGACTGCACGATTTTTTTTGCATTCATGATGGTCACCATGTCAGATTATGTGATAAATTTGTGCTGTGTCTTGGCCGGGATACTGGCAACATTACAAGAGTGACACCAACCAATCATCGTGTGCTATCTTTCAAGACCTCGGCGCGAGTTCATATGTTGTCAGGGAGGAGGGTCAAGAAATTGTCAATTGTGGCTACAGATATGTAAACATATGTGCACCAGAGAGCACTCGGTCATCCTATTGGTCAACGTCAAGAAACACGTCGTAGGAGTTGTCATACATGGCAGGAAAATACAAAATAATTCTGACATGGTAGACTTTTCGTCGTGGTGTTGTGAGGCTTCCCAGACGCCACATCGCAGCTCGCAGATTGTGTCACACTACACATACCGTTCGTCGTTCAAATTCGTTCAAAAACTTTGACCCATCCTTCCTGACAGAACTGGTGTAACGATAGTGTGGAAATTTCTCGATTCTTAGATGCATCGCAATGCCGACGTAGAAGACTCTGCATAGATGCAGCAACACAACATAATCAAGGGTTTGAAAATAATACTATTTTTTATATAATTAATAGATTTTGTTGCTATTAAATTATCAGCCTACAAAAATGTATAGCCTACGTTAAGATCGATTTTCTGTCCCTGGCCGGACAATAAAGTTGTTATGGTTACCAAAGTCAGTCCATTGTTTTGAGAACATTAGGCTAACGTTACTTCTGTAACAGCTGCTGTTCTCTAGTGAGCTCGGCATTTGCCGACAACAATTTTGACAACAATTTCGTAAGAGCAGCCCACAAATGTTCAATTGGATTGGGATCAGGGCATTGTAATGACCACACTAATACCTTGATTTTGTAGTCCATAACCCATTTGAAAGTAGGCCTTAAAACACATTTAGCATATCAGAGGCTTCTAAATGACATCATACCAGAAATATTTCCAGCTGTTTAAAGGCACAGTCAACTTAGAGCTCATAGTTGTGGCTTTCAGGCACTGCTTTGGAAGGTTGGGGGAACTTCTCGTCACCGTCGTAGGCTGTGCTATCCGCAGAAATCAGAAACCTGGGAGTCATTCTCAATTCCACCCTGTCCTTTGAACCCCATATCAAGTCCGACACCAAACTGGCCTACCACCTCAAAAACATCTCCAGACTCTGGCCTTCATTCACCGACCCAGTGGTAGACCCTCATCCACACCAGTGTTTCCACTATGTACATTCTGTAGTGGCGGGCCGCCAGCATCAGAATTGTATGAAATGTCATGAAAGTCACAAATACACGACTCTGCGGAGTCTGCCCAATTAAACTCAAATGAACGGTCATCTGTTCCATCCGTTTTGCTCAACTGGAACAAGAAACTCATGACAATCAAATAAAAAAACAGCACAAGTACAGCATTTTCTTCTCAGGCAGAGTGACAAACAAGGGCAGAGGATAGGATTAGGCTACATTATCAGAGAACAAGAAAAAAGTAGATTTTACTAGCTAACGTTAAGTTAGATTGAACTCTTTAAATAAACATTAGCAATTTATTCTCTATTGGTGTTCATGCCCAACTGATTATTAATTATCGGGAAATAATGTTCCAGCTAACGTTAATGTTAGTGAACTCAAGCCAGTAAATCATAATAGGCATATTGGTAATGTTACTTCAATAAATGTAGCCAACAATGTTTATGTAAGCTATGTATTAAAATATTCCTCATTGAGTTATCAGAAGATATGTGGTATATTCAGTGTTAAAAGTAGATACCTTTTTGCAGTCAAGTATTTGTAATCAATATTAAAGGTTAGTAGGCAAGCATACCATATTTTACTATTAGTTTTAATTAATAAGAAAAGTTGAGATAATTGAAGGACAGACATAGTATGGGGTGAATCCTAGGAGAGCAGACGCATGTCCAGATTGTAATCTATGTACTGATTGTCCCCAGGACATTTACGGTCACCAAATGGAGGCAGAACCGAGAAGGAGTTCAGGAAGTTGAGAGCAGTAAAAGCAAGCCCGGTAGTCAACCCTTATTGATTATAAACTCGAAGAGAAAGACTTCATTGTTTGTTATCCTGAGGAAAGATGAGAATCTTGGAGTCAACGGATCCTGGGCTTGAATATAACAATAAACAAAGGAGGGGTCTGTTGTTAAAGGTAGATTAGAAAAGATTTGCTAAACAATAAATAGGGTAGGCCTACTAAGGATGGAGATTGCATGGGGTGTTTTTGGGTGTTGTGTATTGCAATAAGGGGAGTTGTTAGAACTTTGCTGTGGGCCTAGAGAAATGTATAAAGCCTGACGATGTACGTGCAATTCAGTTGACATCTGCAGACTCACTCGGTGGTATTCTTGCTGAATAAAACCTGCTCTTCTGAAATTTTGGCTTTCGACTTCCAGTATTTTGTATCTAGGGTTGTAATCTCTTCTAATTGAAAAAACACAACAGAGATTATAAAAGTTTTGCTCCAAGATTCTCTAAGAGAAGTAAAATATGAGCAATGTCGATGATGAGGAAGCTAGTCGGGTAACGTTACTTTGTTTTTAACTAGGATCGGGAGGAGCTCAAGGACAGGTCCTGCAGTCAAGTTTTTATTGAAAGAAATGCCTTCTAGTTCTAAAAAAATTAAGATCTGTGGTGGCTATGACAATAATTGTATATTATTTATATATTATTCAAATATTTGTGATGTGAGTTATCTACTCATTCACAAATGTAACCTTTTTCCCTTTACGTTGCCGTTACAATTTAGTCATGGAAAAAAGGTCGTCAACGAATACTTTCAGTCATGACTAGGGATGTCACGATATCAGAAATTTAGTAGTTGATACCAATACCAGTGAAATTCCACGATTCTCAATACCCAATTCGATACCATGGTCAAAAAATTTAACAATAAATTAAATCCCATATACTTCAGCATACACTTTTTTTAAAAACATTACAACAAACAGTGGCATGTAGCCTTCAAACAAAAAATTTGATAAAAAGAAACAACAATTACAAACATCACAAAAAAGAACAGTAGCAATTAAATTATTTAAAACAAGCAATAATGTTTTTAATTACTAACAATAATCTTTTAATGATGGCACATCCTGTCAATTCCAGTACCTGGCCAAGACATGAAAAACATGGAAATAATAAATAGGCCTTTAAAGATATGGTGTCAAAAAGATTAAGCCTGTTACTTTAAGATGTGGTTTTGTGGGCGCCTGGGGGGTGTATGTTTACTTTAGTTTTCAACTAATGTGGTGGTTCTTGTGAAAACGAATGAGTGAGATATAAAAGCTTAGAACGCAATAAAAAACCAACGTAGTCTAGGCTGGCGCTGTTTAAACTAGCGAATAAATCCGGAGGAGTTCTCCCGGCTAAAGTATGGAGGACGCGTGACGGGAAAGTACCAGGCATATTTAAAATAAACAACTATTAACATTACAAAAAAGAGGCCTATTTATATAATTATAAAAAGAAACATTGGCGCACATTTTATAACCCATCTAAGCGAGATCACAATGAGAGTCAAATGTTCCCCTGCTGCATTGGGGTTTAAACTACTTCAGCTAATACGCGGTAAAAGTTCGATATACAGAGGAGGACACCGCATACTTCAAGAGAAAGGGAACTTTTCCTGTTTGTTTTGTTTCTTTTTGGCCGATTGCCTATCTATAGGCCTGCTTGTTCGTTTCAGATTTTTTATTTGAGTTTGCGGTAGTTTACAGCAGGGGAGGCAAAACCGTTTTGTATTGAGCCAAACACTTCGCGACAAAACATTACAGGTGTTTACTTGGGGTTGTTTTAACCTTGGATAATTTAGCTAGAAAAAAGGGGCTACACAGCGCGTCAGTGAACAACCAAAGCGACGTCTTTTTGCTGTTGTTTGTTCGCTTACAGAACTGCAGCTGGTACCTTCGGTACTGTAGAAAACGGGTACCGTCACGTTTTTAGAATTTTGGCATCGACTTGGTACCGAAGCATTGATTCTCGTGACATCCCTAGTCATGACTAAATTGTAACGGCAACGTAAACAAAAAAATAATGACGACAAAAATGTATACGAAATCTGTTCATTATGCCCTGACAAATTAAGACGACACGAAATAGTTGTTGAAATAGTTGAAATGTTCTGGCGGACAACCTAGATCAAAGTTGCCGTCTCAAGGCATTGGTTGTGTTCTCCTTGCCTTAATGAATCTTTCTCATTTGTTTATTTGTCTGCCCAATTTTTTGCAAAAGGCAGGCCATTACGGTATAATTTGAACAAGCTAACGTACAAACACACACACACACACACACACACACACTGTACCTCAATGACTGTACAACTTTAATCCGTATGCTGTACTGAGTATTTAGATATCATGACCTTAAGTCTACCATTAACAGTCATTGAGCTACAATTTGAATGGAAGTCAGCAAGGCTCCATAGACCACCATGCATTTCAGAACTCAAAAAGTATAAATGATATCAAGATGAAACTTTACAACTTTAATCAGTATGCCCACCTGAGTATGTACATACCGCAATCATGTCTGTACTATAAACGGTCACTGAGCTGCAACTTGACTGTAAACTTCATAATTATGGGATGTATCAATATGATATTTAGTACGTTGACTAAGCTGGCCATGCTGAGCGATTTGCAGTTGGAACATGTATATGTTTGTAGCATAAAAGCTGAAAAAGATGCTCTGTTAAGCATTTTTGATTGTACCCCATACATCCCATAATATTTTCTGCAATTGTTTATATTGTATGATCCAGCATGTCAATATGAGAATCAGAAAAAAAATACGGAAAAAAATATAAAAACTAGAAAATGCATTTCCCTGAGTAAATGCGATGTGATTGCGTTTCCACCATCAGGCCAGCCCCCTAAAATAACCGCTGCAGCACTACTACGTCCTCGTGTGTTGGTGGACAGCGCTGAACTGAACACAAATGTAAAACGCCCACTTGGGGCCAGTTGCAACATCTGACTTCTTCCATTCATATAAATATTGTGAACTATATGTCATATGTAGTCATCTTTAAATTGTATGGGTAATTCGAAGACAGATATAAGTTTAATATGTTTGGCTGGACTATGCCAATTAGTCTCAGAGTAACAGAGAAAATCAAAAAGTGTTGCAACCGTCCCCAGTTTCCCCTGTCGTGTTAGCTCAACCTTCGTTTTAAGGCATCTGGCGATCGTATCAGAAGTGGACAGCGCTGCAGACATAAAATCAGCAGTAGTCTCTTGTCTTAAGTGTTAATGCTTGTTCAATACTGATTATTCTACCATTGAAATACATTTTAAATAATCCTAATGAAACTGTGCTGCCGCCTGTTTAAATAGCCTACGTGTATCAGCAGTCTGTTCATTCTGACGCTGCATTGTATTGTTGGATACGGTTGTTTCCATCGAGCTACGGTAACAAAGGAGTTAGTTTTGCAGAAAGTAATTATTTATGGTGCATTTAAGGGTGTAACAGTTAGCTACGCATACTTCAGCTAGGTAACGTCCACTTAAACAAATAGAATTAAACTGCAAAAGATGATAAAAGCATGTTGATAGCCTGTCAAACTGCTTACTTTTGTTGGTGGTAGGACTGGTGCTAGCAAACTAAAAATTTCAGTAGCACAGAGAAATGTTTAGTAGCACACGGGTTGGCAATTCAGTCAAAAAATACCTGATATACTTTTTGTGGGAGTGGCATAAACTAACCAACTGTGTTTGTGTGAAAGTGACACCCCTACAGCTAACGTTTACGAGTCACTCCTGCTCCCTGCTGTAATCTCGACTATAGACCAGACCACCTCACACAAAAGGGTCATTCTCGTAAAATGTATATCTTTGCATTTTCCCCAAATCAACATAACACGTTTCCAAACATCATCAGCTTCATTTTGAGACCTGCGAAATCGAGTTGCCCTGAACTTACCTCTCTATGCCTTTTACAATGACTTATCATTTTTGACTTGCAGAACGATAGGAAAATCCCATAGGTTCCACTGGTATTTTAGAAAACTCGCGTTATTTTTTACCTCAAATATCGAAAACTGTTTATCTTCAGATTTTGATTAGACTTTTATGTGTATACCAGAGGCTTTGAATTGGATTTTAAAATGACTGAAATTGGGTTGGCCTTGTATTCAGGCATGTAGGTGAAAGCAAACAAAACTCTCAAGACTCTTCCCATTTACCTATCGGTTTACAAATTGAACCAGCTACAATAATGAATGTATGGATTGTTTCACACAATATTATTTAATTGCCTAGTATTATTAAAATGAACAGGGTGAACCAAATGTCTTTTCTGCGTTCATGGTAAAAATACTGCGTTATATTGTCCGCCCTAACTATAGTAGGCTATAGGTTACATAACGTAAACAAGTTAACAATGTCTATCTAAAATATATTCTTCTCTTACAACTTGTAATTGCAAACGTTAGTTGGTTAACTAATTTATACATTTAAGGGCCAGGCTTAACATATTTGGTTTATGTGACGGGACCTTTTGCATGGATATGCGCAGCATCCAGATATTATTAACAACACTGTCACAAAAACCACGTTCTCGTCAATGTAGAAGCGGCAGCATGTGCATAATATTACATTTACTTGTAACTTTATTTCAGTTCATAGTGTTCCGTTTCAATGAATGGGTACCAGCGCAACCCACTACACTACATAGGCTCTCTTCTAATTGCACGAATAATTTTAAAACTGATCAAAACTGTCGATCTGTATAGCCCTGCGACATTAAATCAACAGTAGTGCTGTCTTCAGTGTAAATGCTTGTTTATCAGATTTAAGCAGTGTGCTATTCTGAAATCCTTACACTGTATGTTACACTAAACAAATTGTCACCAAAGCAAAGGCTTGTAGACCAACCTGATTGTCCTAATGAAGGCAGTATGTTTATTTTCCTCATCATGAGGCTCGTGAACAGCCATCAACATAGCCAAAAATGTCCTACTCCTAGCCTTGAATTTCCCAGTTTGTCCTGCAGTCTCCAATGATGTCCTTCATTGCAGAAACGTGTATCCATGGCTAGTGCTAATGCGAACTGGAAAATTGCTAACTCGCTATGTAAAAACGATACGGTGCCGCCGGATACTGATAGGCGCATTCATGCAGATGACCTGAACTGTTGGCGTGGTGTTTTTTTATTTATGATTTAGCTTTCCCCCTTCTGACAATGTTTTGATGTCAAATAACGAGACGGAGTCACTGCTGCAGTTAACAACTGGTGGTCGGCGTAATAACCAAGACAGTCGGTACAAACGTAACAACATCCAAATACATAACATCAACCTTAGATGGCGGTTTAAGACCGTAAAAACTCTCCCGGTCAAACCCCTCTCCCCAGTAATTTCCAAGGGGCCAAAAACTGATTAAAAATAATAATTAAAAATACAACACGTGAACCGATCACTTAGATATATAGATGCGCACTGGACAGCATTAACCAAGACCTTTGGGCACTGGAATGGAATCAATAGGGTCAAAACTGCGGGCATAGTTAAGGTGCCAAAAACAGTCCCAATAATAATAATAACTAGAAATGCATTTCCACAAGAAAAAACGGATGTGATTACGTTTCCACCATCAGCGACCAGGCAGTGCGGGATGGCCAGCCCCCTAAAATAACCACTGCAACACTACTACTTCCTTGTGTGTTAGTGGACATCGCTGAACTAAACACAATTGTAAACTAAACGCCCACTTGGGGCCAGTTGCAACATCTGGCTTCTTCCATTCATATAAATAGTGTGAACTATATGTCATATGTAGTCATCTTTAAATTTTATGGGTAATTAGAAGACAAATATATGTTTACTACATACAACTTTGGCTGGTCTATGTCAATTAGTCTGAGTAACAGAGGAATGCAAAAAGTGTTGCAATCGTCTCCAGTCTCCCCTACGTTCTCCTGTTAAAACCTTCGTTTTAAGGCTTCTGGCCATCGTATCACAAGTGGACAACGCTGCAGACATCAAATCAGCAGTGGTCTTAATTGTCTTAAGTGTTAGTGCTTGTTCAATACTGATTATTTTACCATTGAAATACATTTTAAATAATCTTCATGAAACTGTGCTGCCGCCTGTTTAAATAGCCTACTTGTATCAGCCAGTCTGTTCATTCTGACACTGCTTTATATCGTTGGATTTGGCCGTTTCAATCGCGCTACGGTAACAAATAAAGGAGCGAGTTTTGAGCAAGCAATTATTTATGGAGCCTTTAAGGGTATAATAGTTAGCTACACACACTTCAGCTAGCTAACGTCCACTGAAACAAACAGAATTCACATGCAGTAAGCAGCAGTATAACCACGGCATAATGCATTGTTGTTGAAGGTACTCCCACTTTGTCTGGCTGAGCACGGTAGCGTGAGGTGTCCTATCCTAGTGCTAATTTGCAGTATTACCAGTAAGCTATCATTTATGGTGCCTTAATGTAAGACTAGCTAACGTTTGACTCCACCTTAACATCCAAATTGTGAAGGTTAGCGTTCTCTGAAAAAAAAACAGGTGGATAACCTTGCTTGATGTAGAGCTATGGAGAGTCCATCGTACGTTAACTCGGGCGATGTAAAAAACTTTATGAAGAACTTACTAGATACTGAGACTAATCTCATTGTGTAGCTAGTCCGTTACTATGTCAAACTATAATCTACATGCATTTATGTCATTATTATTAGGATATCTTGAAAAGCATTATCTCGCAAAGGTATACATACTATGCTAATTATAATTATCATTATATTATACTAATCCTTGAGGGGAGATGGAATGAAGGACCAAGATGAATAATACCCTTGTGTATACTGTCATCTAGTGACCGCAATAAAATGTTGGTTAACATACACATGCATACAAGCTAGATAATTAATTTCCTCTGGTAAACACAAGTAGGCTACCACGGTTTTATCATTTAATTTAAGAAATTGTGGGCCGTCCAAGAAAACAATGTTAGGAGGGCGAGTGACATAATTAGGCTACTGTAACAAAAGCCAGGTCAAAGACGTTTAAGTTTTTTTTTATATTTTGTGGATAAACAGTCATATCTTCTGATTTGTTGTTACTAAAAATGTATTGCTAAATAGTCAGTTTGTCAAAAAGTGGCAGTTTTATGGTCAACGTTTTAATTTCAGCGAGTTGTTACTTTGGTGTAGCCACCGATGGGAATCACAAACATCCTACGACCCACTTTGACATTAGCATACAATATTTTTTATCACAAGAGCAATAACGGATATTTTGCAATAGACACCTGGGAAATAGAATAAGCTAAAACCATTTCTGGAGTAACATTCAAATGATGCATCTGCGCCTGTAGTAAGCTAACTATTAGCCTGGCCTCTTTGATCTTATGAAGCATGTAGCATTACAGAAAATACTCCAGCACATTTAGAAACGACTCGTATGCAAAAATACAACAGAAAATTACGGTGGGTGGGGGGCGGGTTCAGTAAAGCATTAACCAGCTCCGGTGGGGGATAGTCCCCCTCTTTGTGGAAGTGTTGTCAAGTGTGCTTTGACCTGCTATCCTGTATTTCATATTGTGTGTTGTGTAAGTTCCGAGTTGGCGTAGGCTACGGTCGAACAGTAGCCTGTTATTAAAGACTGTGAATGAGAGAAGTACTGGACCTCTGTCACTTGTTATATCAGGTTGCTACAATACATTTTACAGAGTAGGCTAGCATTACAAGCACTAGCCATTAGCCAAACACCAGATTCGACCAATGAATATATACGCCAAATCTCAGTCAAAGATCATTGCTTATAGCTATACATGACAAAACATTGTAAGTCGAGCTACATTAAATCACATCTTCAATCCTGACGCAACGTTGCATTGATGCGGACTTGTGGATCATCCGCATAAAATAGAATTGCTTGGAAATAAAGATCTGTTTATTGCCAGCTGCCCTGCTATAGAGCAGGTCACAGGTGACAGACACAAAATGGCTTTGACACATGCTTTTAACTTAAACCGATTTCATGGCTTTTTTTTTTTTTTACTGTTGCATAGAATTTATTAATTGTATTTTTGCATACAAGTTGTTTCTAAATGTGATGGAGTATTTCATGTACTGCTACATGCTTCAAAAGATCAAAGAGGCAAGGCTAATAACCTTCGTGCGTGGCTGCCTATCGTTAGCTTACTACAGGCACAGATAATTCATGTGTAATAACCAAGACTGTCGGTACTAACGTAACAACATGCAAATACATAACATCAACGCTAGATGGCGGTATATGAACGTGAAAACTCTCTCCCAGTCAAAACCCTCTCCCCAGTCATTTCAATTGGGCCAAAAACCAATTAAAAATAACAATAAAAAATATAACACGTGAACCGATTGCTTAGCTGTATACACGCGCACTGGACTGCAATATCCAAAGCATGTGGGCACTGGAATGGAATCAATTGGGTAAAAATTGCGGGCGTAGTTAAGGCGCCAACAATTGGCCTAATAATAAGAATATGACTTTGCGAGAACAGTATGTGATTGCATGATGCAATCATATAATAAGTATGCGATAGTACAAGAGTGTGCCACTTTCAGTGGGCACACCAATAATAAGTATGCGAGAGTACAAGAGTGTGCCACTTTCAGTGGGCACACTAATTATGATTGATTCGATAACACAGTAGGAAAACACAACGTTACATGCACTCGCTTTGGAAGCAGTGACAGGACTAAAACATGATGAACATTTGACTAAAACGAAAACTGACTACCACTGACTAAATCTTGACTAAAACGAAACAAAATTACGCATGGTGGCTCACAGCAAGAAGGTCCTGGGTTCAAACCCCACCTCAGCCAAGGGCCTTTCTGTGTGGAGTTTGCATGTTCTCCCCGTGTTTGTGTGGGTTTCCTCCGGGTACTCCGGTTTCCTCCCACCATCAAAAAACATGTTGCATCCTCCTACCAGTGCCCTGACCAGTCACTGCCAATTCAACGGTCTGTGTGTCCTATGTGTGTGAGCAAGTCTGTCGTTATATGTTGGGTGAGCAAGTCTGGCGCAAATTGGCTGCTGTGGTCTCACTCAGACTGAGTATTGTGTTTGATAGCTGTCGGTCCATTCGTTGTTCGTTCTGTGTTATTAATTGGCGACCAATTTGTGTACAGCGCTTTGAGTATCTAGAAAAGCGCTAAAAACGAAATAAAATGAATTATTATTATTATTATTAAATGACGAAAATTTGACTTAACGCAACTACAATTTTCAGTAAGCGACGAAGACTTAAACGAAATTAAAAATGCTTGTCAAAATGAACACTGGTCAGGAAAGGCTCTGTTCTGCGCGTGCAACTGAGCATCAACCGATCAACGGGACACCTCTGGGCGGCTTTCCCAACAGAGCCTTACAGAGCTCTTTTACAAGAACAAGAAAAAGTTAAGCCAGGTTGCAAACTTTGCCACTGAAGCAAATACACAGTGTGCTATGTAAGTAGTGGGTCAGAGTCATTATGTATGATTACATAGATCTAAAGAAGTCAGGTTTAATTTTAGTTCAGAATTTTTTATAACCTATTGATATGAAATAAGCAACGTCCACCCCCACTGCAGAAAAAAAAATCCTAGAGGGAACACTGCACGCCTGGGGTGCCCAGCAATCCAGCAAAGCCCTGGATTGGCTCTAGTACTCAGCTGCTAGAGTTCTCACACACACCAAACACTGGCAGCACATCACCCCCATACTCATGCACCTAAATTGGCCCCAAGCAAGGTCCTGTGTCAATTACAAAATCATCCTCCTCACATACAAGTCCCTCCACACCCAAGCGCCACAACATCTTTCTGACCTCTTCTCTCTACATCCCAAATCTCAGGTCTGCTGACATCAGGGGCGTCATCCAAGCCAAAATTCTGGAGGGGCACAAGAATGTAATGTAATATAATATAATAACGCAATAAGTATAATGACAGAATTCTCTGTAATTTCACATAGCCTATACATTCAAAGACGCTGGGGTATTCTTTTAAAGCTTCACTAAATTAGTTTTTGTAGCTCAGGAATCTCCCACTTTCTATTAGGGTAAATACCGAATATTTATTTAGAGATGTTCATGTCAATTATTTGTGCTGTTAAAAGTTATTAAAAATTACGCTTAACTAATTCAATTAATTCTACACTAGCTCCTACATTGCTGCCCTTTCTCTTGAAAAATAGCTAAATACTGTCTGTTTCACCCAATAAATTTAAAGGGCATAGATTCATATAAAAAGATTTAGAGAACATAGATAATAAAGCCACAGATGAAAGAAACCTGCGAAGATAATAGCTGTATTACCAGCAGTACTAGTACAGATTAAACTGCTGACATCACATAGCAGTGTCTGCTCCATGGCCAATAACAGCTCAGATTGTAACCCATTTTTACTCAACCTCCTGGAAAGATCCATCATCACCACTAGCCTAATTACATAAAACCACACATACACACTGATATAACTAGATAGTGGGACACACCCACACACACAATAATAGCCAAGTGTATGTTTGTATGTTTTCAGGCCTACCTTAACATCTTTCTGCAAGACTCCAAAAGGAGTCTCTAACTCTCTATTATTAGCATTAGCTATTATTATTATTATTTACATCATAGTGTTGTTATTGTGAGAATTATCATTAGACTATTCACTTATCTTTACCTGCTTCACGCTGTTCAGCAACTTTTACTGCATAAACCTTATCATCCTGATTGGTCTGCAATAGTCATATGAAAGAGGGAACAATTCTTTCAATTAAATCTGCATTTCCATGAAGGAAAAATAAGTCTATCGCCACAAATGTCACCTAAGATAACCTACCTATTGCACTAACAACCTCCTCCCGACTAAGGACAGGGCTGTGGCTTTCTGTTGTTCAAATGGAATTCAGTGTTTTGCTAACTATAACCTGTGATAGTTGAGGTAAAAAATAATCAGCTCACTGCCATAAGATTCCCACAGCTCTTCTTTACCAATATTATAAAGGAAATGTTAATCACGTGTCACGACTAGCTAGCGAGCCAGAAGAGAAGGCCAAACAACTGGATGGAGGGATAGCTACTAACTTTAGCTGGTGGGCTACTAACTATCTTGCAAAGCAAACCGTGGCAAAATTAGTATGAACTAATTAAATTTCACTGTCACACGTTTGAAAGAAATGGATTGAAACTCTACTAACCAGTAACCACTTAACATACTTGCCTCGATCTACTCTCGCTTTAGTGCGTAAAACAGTGCTGTGTGCGTTTGTGCAGCGTACCTGCTGTACCAATGTCACCCTGCAAGTATTGGAAGCAACCAATACAGGTGTTCCGGTGTTCTGAAATTCTGAGCCTCCCCCTTAGGATGGGCTACCTTCGCAAACTGAGCATGCACATTTCCTTCAAAACACAGAGTAGCGCATTCTGAGCAGTCATTTCTCCCTGTCAAAATGGGCTGCAGGGCTTTAATGTGTTCAAAAAGTATGCATTTACTTCAACACACAGGGTACCGCGTTGAGAGCAGTAATTTCTCCCTGTCAAAATGGGCTACCAGGGCTTGAATGTGTTAAAAAGTATGCATTTACTTTAAAACACAGGGTAGCGCGTTCTGAGCAGTCATTTCTCCCTGTCAAAATGGGCTATCTCATACTATTCAACTGAGGTAGCCCATTTGGAAGGAAGGCTCAATTTATCAGTTGTATTTGTTTACATTTTTCAGTTGTATTTGATAATATGTGCTACCGGGAAGCCCATTCTGAGGGGAGGCGCAAATTGTCAGAACATCGGCATAGGGAAAGGGTGTGTGTGTGACTTTTTGAGGTATGATATATTACATAATTAGAAGAGTACGATTGACTCATAATATAAAATGATCAGACCTACATATTATAAAAAATAAGTTATAAAAAAAATCCAGATATCAATAATCTGGTGGGGCACATGTTCCCCCAGTTTAAATGGACATGACGCATCTAGCTGACAAAGTACTGCTCTCCATGATCCCCCACACCAGGTTATGGACTAATAGGGGCCGAGCATTCAGCATGGCTGCCCTTGCCCTCCGGAAGTCACTCCCCATGGAGATTCATAACGCAGAGTCCCGAAGAACTTTTAAAAGACTCCTAAAAACGTACCTGTTCTGCCAGGCCTATGACTGCGCTGTCTAACTGACTTTTACTGTTCTTAATCTGCTTATTGTCTCTTACTTCTTTAAATAGTTGTTTGTATTTGTCAGTTCATTTGTTAAGTGTGCTTGGGTTTTTAGAATGATCTAATCTTAAATTAAAGTTATTGTTAGTGTATGTAAAGTTCTGACCCACTGGAATTGTGATATAGTGAATTATAAATGAAATAATCTGTCTGAAAACAATTGTCGGAAGAATTACTTGTCGTGCACAAAGTAAATGTCCTAACCCGCATGCCAAAACTAGCCTACATGAAAAATTTGTTATTGACTTCAACCTAAATGAACTTACGACTTCAAGTGTATGTCTGCTGAACACTAATCTTGTGGTCTGCTAAAAGCTTATCAAAAACTACCAATTTCACAAGCATTGTCTTGAACGTTTTCATGGGAATGACACACAATTTCTTTCTCTAGTTTTCTTGCTAAATCTGGCTTTTATCCCATGAAACACTATCTTCAGTTGAAACATCAAATTGCAATCTAGATTCAGATAAAGTTTAACTCACTGGCAAATCTACGGTTTTATGTTGTAATGTGCACTTTAGGTGCAAGTGGTCAGTCCTAATCCATAGCGATAGATCACTCACGACTAAGTTTGCTCTACAATTGTACACTTGAACTTGGTTTGTTGAGTGGCCTATTGATGACAGGGCAGCGCAAGGAATGGTACTTTTGATTTCACCAGACTTTATTACCCGGCTCCCATAGCAGCTCTTCCAGCTCCCGTGGTAGCTCAACTTCCTTCTTCTCACCTCTTGCTGTCGCTGTCCCCTACTGGAAAATCCATCTTAGATTTAAAGCTGGTCCAAACTGGTATGAGCTGGTGGACAATCTTGGTCAAACTGGTTTGAGCTGGTGGTAGGTGGTCTAGCTGGTGTTAGTTGGTCTACCAGCTGTCAAAAACCTAGCTACAAGCTGGTCCACCAGCTCTAGCTGGATTTTCCAGTGGTGTCTCTCGTGTCTGTACAATCAATGAGATGAGACCAGTTGCTGAGGTCAAGAATTTTCCCAAACTATGTGACCCAAATCCCGTCATTATAAAGACAATGGCAAAAAATATTGACTAGCAATTTCTGGAAATTTGCTGTTCAGGTGAGAAATCAAGTTAAAGTAGTCCCAAGCTGTGGTCTTCCTGTTGACACGTAGCAAGATGCTTCCTATTGGTTGTAGGGGCGGCACAAGACACGCGTCATTCGACACGCGTCGGTGTGTTATAGCCTTAAGCTTATAAATAGACGATTTAAATACTTTATCTTGGAATTTGATAAAATCATGATGTATTGCTCGCAATGCTGTATAGAATTATGATTATACCCTTTGGTTCTCCCACATTGAGAATATGGACTTACTTGGTTTTCAGCAGACATGTGAATCTTTTGTCAAAAGTTCTTAATGAGGTGGCTAATACTGTATATTGACATTACAAGATAACAGGAGGACTAGTCTAGCACTGGTAGTGGCCAAGCTTATACTATTAAGAAGCTAAGGCGAAGCAACCAGGTTTAATTAGTGGGTTTTCTGTTGTTGATGTAAAAACCACATTTCACAGACACCTTGTGATGTTCTGACCAACAATGTCTAATTTAAATAAGTAAGTTTCAAACTTCTATGCTTCCCTTCAAAAAACTGTACTCCGGGCTCTCCGCTTCGCCTAAGTCACAGTAGAAATAAGGAAAAATTGGTCCAAGCCATGTCACGAGATGTTGAAGCAAAAAATTACTATCTAAATATCTATGCACAGATAGATATTCTTCTTTCCAAATTGCGAGATAGTAGTATTTGACCGATATTAATCTTGTGAATAGGCATAATGTTTACTACAATTCCATCCATCCATCCATCCATCCATTTTCCGACACTTATACGTGGCCGGGTCGCGGTGGCTGCAGGCTAAGCAGGGTATTCCAGACGTCCTTCTCCCCAGCAACTTTTTCCTGCTCCTCCTGGTGGATCCCGAGGTGTTTCCAGGCCAGATGAGATATATAATCTCTCCAGCATGTTCTGGGTCTACCCCGGGGTCTCCTACCAGTAGGGTGTGCCCGGATAACTTCCAAAAGAAGGCGCCCAGGAGGCATTTTAATCAGAAGCCCGAACCACCTCATCTGGCTCCTTCTGACGCGAAGGAGCAGCGGTGCTACTCGGAGCTTTTACATTACATTACATTAATTCAGCAGACGCTTTTATCCAAAGCGACTTACAAAAAAAGAGTGCTTACACAAAGATAAGGTAAAATCTACAAGTCAGGTAGATAAAATAAGTGCATCTCTGACCTAATCACCTAGAGCTCCTTCCGGATGACCGAGCTCCTATCTCTAAGGCTGAGCCCAGCCACCCTGCAGAAGAAACTAATTTCAGCCGCTTGTATTTGTGACCTCATTCTTTCAGTCAGTACCCAAAGCTCATGACCATAGGTGAAGGTTGGAACGTAGAGCGACTGGTAAATCGCGTGCGTCGCCTTTCGGCTCAGCTCCTTTTTCACCACGACGGTCCGGTACAACGCCTAGTCCACAAAACACATGTAGACTGGATGGGCAAACTCCCATGACAACCCCCCCCCAGAGTTGGTGCACAGTTCCACGACCAGGACGGAATCCGCATTGCTCCTCCCGGATCTGAGGTTTGACAATCGGTCGGAGCCTCCTTTCCAGTAATTTGGCATAAGCTTTCCCAGGTAGGCTGAGAAGTGTGATACCCTGTAATTGGAGCACAACCTCCGGTCCCTTTTTTTAAAAATGGGAAACACCACCCCGGTCTGCCATTCCATAGGTATTGTCCCTGACCTCCACGCGACATAAAGAGGCGTGTCAACCAAGACAGCCCAACAATGTCCAGAGCCTTCAGCATCTCGGGGCGAATTTCATTCACATCCTGCGCCTTGCCACTGAGGAGCTTCTTAACTACCTCAGTGACCTCTGCCAGGGATATGGGTGAGTGCTGGTGGGGTTAAGGAGTTCCTCAAAGTGCTCCTTCCACCGCCCGACTATATCCCCAGTCCGGGTCAGCAGTTCTCCTCCCCTGGTCAATAGAGCCTGGGCCAAGCCCTGCTTTCCCTTCCTGAGTCGTCTAACGGTTTGCCAGAACTTCCTTGAGGCCAAACAAAAGTCCTTCTCCATAGCCTCCCCAAACTCCTCCCACATCCGGGTTTTTGCTTCTGTGACCAACGAAGCCACAGCCCTTCGGGCCACCGGGTACCTGTCTGCTGCTTCAGGAGTCCCCTGGACCAACCAAGCCCGAAAGGCCTCCTTCGTCAGTCTGACGGCCTCTTGCCGCCACAACAGGCACCAACGACCTTCTGACCACAACTCCTAGCAGCCGCTTCCACAATGGAGGTTTTGAACATGGCCCACTCGGATTCAATGTTCCCAACCTCCCATACTTGTGAAGTTCTTTCGGAGAGGGGAATTAAAGACTTCACGGACATGGGCCTCGGCCAGACGTTCCCAATTCACCCTCACTACACGATTGGGTTTACTGGGTCTGTCCGTCAGCCTTCCCCACCATCTGATCTAACTCACCACCAGGTGGTGATCCGTTGACAGCTAAACTCCTCTCTTCACCCAAGTGTCCAAGACATACGGCCGCAGATCTGACAATACGACCACAAAGTTGATCATCAATCTGCGGCCTAGGTTGTTCTGGTACCAAGCACACTTATGAACCTCCCTATGCTCGAACATGATGTTTGTTATGGACAATCCATGACCAGCACTGAAGTCCAGTGCCAAAGCACCACTCAGGTTCAGATTGGGCAGGCCATTCCTCTAAATCCCCCCCTACAGTTTTCTCCATTGTCACCCTGTGAAGCGTTGAAGTCCCCCAGCAGAACTATAGGGTCCCTAGGTGGTACCCTTTCCAGGACCCCACCCAGCGACTCCAAAAAGGCTGGAGTGCATAAGCACGAACAACAGTCAGAGCCTTCCCCTCAGCGACTCGCAGTCACATTGAGGCGACCGTCTCGTTCTCCGGGGAAAACTTCAACACAGCGGCGCCCAGCCAGGGGCTTGTGAGAATCCCCACACCTGCCCGGCGTCTCTCACCCTGGGCAACTCCGGAAAAGAAAAGAGTCCAACCCCTCTCCAGGAGTTTTGTTCCAGAACCAGT
Source organism: Galaxias olidus (assembly GCA_026901105.3). NCBI lineage: Eukaryota > Metazoa > Chordata > Actinopteri > Galaxiiformes > Galaxiidae > Galaxias > Galaxias olidus. Next base: position 52,346 of record JAPMUY010009784.1, read on the forward strand.
GCCATGCATAGAGGTGAGCCCAACTATATCTAGTTGGTACTGCTCCACCTCCCGCACTAGCTCCGGTTCCTTCCCCGCCAGAGAGGTGACATTCCACGTCCGTAAAACCAGTCTACGATGCCCGACCCCGATGCCTGTCCCTACAGGTAGTGGGTCCACAAGGCGGTGCCTCCATGTCGTTTTATCGGGCTGTGTCCAACTGGGCCCCATGGGTCAAGGCCCGGCCACAAGACGCTCGCCGGCGAGCATTCCCCCCGGGTCTGGCTCCAGGTGATATCCCTGTTCCGGGCGAGGTACTACAGCTCTGTTGTTTCCGTAGCCTTTCGTTTACTAAAATTCATAAAAGTATATTTTTTTGGAAATAGTTTTAAGCAATGTCCAAATCTAATTTGGACATTGAACATTTCCATTAGTAAATTCTAGATGGTGGTTAAAAAGAACGAACCAATAGTTAACAAAATAACTACATTGTGAAAGGGTGTGATCTAACAAATTGTCCATTGTGTGGGAAGCAGACAAATCCATACTTCAATATATATATTTAAAGGTTGGAAAGGAATTTCTAGGGGGGGGGGGGTGATGCCCTTTAAAATTAAAGTTGTATTGAATATTGGATGAATAGTGCAATGATGATATGGTAATGATAGATTAGGCAGACAGAAAATTATAAAATGCACCAACTGGAGTCTCCAATGATGAGCAGTTTGAAGAGGTGATTGTAGTCCTTTCCTGCCATTCTATTATCGTTCTCTTTACTCCAAGTTTATATCCAGTTTTATTTCTCCCACTATAATACTTTCTTTTTTTAAACTATCAGTTCCATGGAGCAGACTTTGTCCCAAAAAGTATATGCATTACCAAATCAATGCAACAGTTGGTTTGCCAAATTAAATAAGCATCCTTGCTGAAGGTTCCAATTAATCCCTTTGGTTTCAAAGTGCAGACAATATAGTTTATAGGAAGTGCCCCTTAAGTTAGACTTTGAATTTCAAGCTTTTGATTCAGTACTTAAATGTAATGGGGCCCTAAAATCTTTGTCACATCAACACTAATTGAAAAAACACCCGTTTCTACTTGTCCATTCAATTGGAAACAGAGCAGATGCTCCTGTCACTTCACAGCTCTTCACCAAAGCCCAATTATTTAGCAGTTGTGAAGTGCATTTACAGATATGTCAAAAAACATCAACATACAGGTCTGAATTGTTTTTGGATGATCCATAATTACTCCCATAATGGTAAAGAAATTCATAAATGAAGGTTATAGTGAACTACTGATATCAGACACAAGCAAAATGTGTTGAGGTGATAAAAAAAAAGCGAGACGTTTAAACATTTCCTCTTTGAAGATCGCTATCCATGCAAGCAATAGTTTCCCAAAAAAAAGGTTATCTCCAGTTTCTTGGTTTTCACTTTCCCTTGTTCATATGCCAGTGATAACGAATGTGTCTTTGGTCTTGCATCCTTCCGGGTCCCCAATCTTCCCCAGATTCTATTGAAATCAAAGACAAAGAAAATAACCAGTTAAGATTTTGCTACACCTCATATGAAAGAACACATATTGGAAACAATGGGCCTCATTCACCGACCATTCTTAAGTACAATTTTCTTCTTAAGCAATTCAAATGTATGTATCAAGCACACGTAAAAACAACTCGTGTTGACCAAAGTGCTGTACAGACCATAGCAAAAAAAAAAAAAAAACATATAAGCATCAATACACACAAATCAGTCAATCCATCATAACATAGGCATAGGAACAAAGTAAAAACCACATCAGGACAATCCAAACGCGAAAGAATAAAAGTGAGTTTTAAGGCTGGACTTAAGGAAATCAATGGAGGGGGGCAGACCTGACAGAAATGGGGATGCTGCATGCTGTTCCAAAGACTAGTGGCTGCAACAGAAAAGGCACGGCCATCCGTGAGTTTAAGTTGGACCATGTAACAAATAATTCTGAAACCCCACATACGCAGTTTTGACAAAGAATCTGACATTCACCAATGTTTTCTTATTTGGGATTTGTTCGAATTCCTGACCCTGGCAAAACCTGACCCGAGCCTCTGTTCTGCATCTAAACTCACGTGAAAGCAGACAGGAGCTGAATAGCAGAGTGAGGAAAAAGGAAAACATAGACAATGTCTTGATGTATGAGTGTTTTTTCTGTCGGCTAACAATAGTTTTCAAGGATAAAAATAGGCCAGTAAAGAAGGTGGTTTGGTACAATAAAACCACAGCCTAGGACCTTTCACCATAACATACTTGTCTTGTGCACTACACATGCAGCTAGGGAGCGCAGTAGACAAACTGTGCCGCGCACAGATATTTATTTTTTGGTATTGTCCGAGACCTGGTCTGGTTATGTCCTTCTCTGGATACAGCATTCACTGAACGAGTGATGGCATCACGTGCATCTTTTTTGTGTTATTTTATATCTAGCCTACTAACACTAACTATGACAGCTCGTTTGCACACAACCCTGCATTCTCATGCCCTTTAATGGGGATTGGCAGGGCGTTTATCCATGCTAATTAGGAACAACTGGCAGGAGATTTCAATTTACTAAGAAATTAGATTAATTAACATAAGAACACAATTCTGCGGTTCAAGAACACGTGAATCTGACAGAATTATTTTAGGACATTTATAAAGAACAAATTTTAGAAAAAAACATAGGAAGATATTTGTGAATGAGGTCAAATGTCTTTGCTGTCAATTATGCTGATTATGAACTTATCCAGCACTCTTTCACTTCCCTGTTGCACAGAACTGCTGTCATTAACATACATTCCCATACACGTCCCAGTTCACATGTACCCTACACACAGACACTCTTTGCAAAAAAGGCCTTGGCGACCTACCACAGATTACAATTATGTAGGTGTTGTAGATCAGCATTTTTCAAACTGTGGGTCAGGACCTACTGATGGGTCATGGGATTAATATAGATGTATAATACCAATTCACTTGAGTAGTATCTAGCTGCAGCACCGGAGGCTGCAGTTTCAGGACCTCAGTTCTAGGACCCTAGTTTTTTGTGACACAACCGAACTGGATCACCAAGGACCGCATTTCTTGGACGGACACAAGTAATCAGAGTGTGAGTAGCCTACTGAATGTGAATCAAGTTTTATTTCTTTAACATTATTATGGTGTCTTAAATTTGTTAAGTTTGTTTAGTTGTTAAGTTAACGTTAGCTAGCCAAAGTGTCTCTCCACTTTGAGGATGAGCAACTGGAACAGTGACAGGACTTCAATCACTGGGACGTGCACAGGTTCGGGCTAAAGTTGCCCGAGCAACAGCCCATTTGCTCGCTTTGGCTGATCTGCCACTGGAGGAGAAATATGTATATTTTTTTTACTGTTGTGGCAGCATATATATGAGTAGGCCATAATAGCTAAAGTTAGTCCAAATAAAATTGCGATATCATCCAAACATTTTGGGGGAGATGGGGCATCGCAGTGGCAGTAGAAATAAAATAAATAAACCGTGACGCAAAGCGATGCCTATGTTAACTTGCGACATCTAGCTCGTGACATCAGCTGCTTGCTCGGCATGCGTCATTCAGGTTGTGATGCATTTTCAACAAACAAGTAGATGTAGCTTATTGAACCTTATTTTTTGTTCTGAGATAACTTCACTTGTAATGTTCAAATTGGTAAAAATTGTATGGAATATGTTTTTAGAGATTTTCATGGATATGGTCCCCAACAGGAAGCTACTCCTGTAACGCTTTGAACTCCAGTGACTCAATAGGATGTTTCTTTTCTTTATAATGTTTTTTCAAGATTGTACATTTCTAAAAAGCACCACTGCCGTTTAGTCCACCGCATCCTTTATGATGTATGTGATAATATTAACAAACCAGAAACTACATCTGCAATAATATGTTAATGTGCAGTTTTTTAAATTTCATTAATCGGAAATTTGCAAAAAATTATTTGCAAACAATTTGCAAAAAATAGGATTATTAGTTGTTGCATATATTAACATATTTTACACCACTTAGGTACATGGCTCCATGAACCATTACTCTTCTAACCCAGAGCCATATATAGAGAGAAAGTTGCGACATCTCCGTTCACTCCAACGGAGCAGTTTTTTACAGCAGTGGCGGATCGTGTAGCCTCGCAATAGTTCCTGGAACTTATCAGCAAATACAAGTAGCTTGGTAGAGTGGCAGCAGAATAGTTTGCGATGCCGTTTTAATGGGTAAGACGTTTAAGGAATCAGATGGTATATTTGCAGCACATCTGAATCTAATTAACCTGCGCATTAAAGCATGTAAGGAGATTAATCCTTACTAAATTTGTATATTTTGGAAACGTTAATATTGCTGCTACTAGACAGTTTGAAACTAAGGCCCTGTCCACACGTAGCCGGGCATTTTTGAAAACTAACGTGTTTTATCCATTTTGGCCTTTCGTCCACAAACAGACGGCGTTTTTCGTCACTGAAAACTGAGGTTTTGGAAAACGCTGGCCAGGGTGGATTTTTTTTTTAAACGCCGTTTTCAGTGTTTACGTGTGGACAGTATGGTATATTTAGTGTTAAAAAGTAGATACCTGTTTTGTAATCAAGTATGTGGAACAATATTAAAGGTTAGTATTAGCTTTAAGTAACTAGAGGATTCAGATGCCTGTCGAGATGGCAATCTAGGCCCCAGGATAATTAAGGGCACCAAATGGAGGTAGGACAGAGAGGAGTGCAGGAAGCTGAGAGTCGTAAAAGTGAGCATGATAGGAAACCTAGAATGGTTATAACAGACTCTTCCAAGACATCATTGTTTGTATTACCCTGAGAAAAGATGAGCGTCCCAGGCCAGCAGATGTCGGGAGTGAACAGATGTACAAAGATAAGGAAAGGGAGTTAATGGACTCTGCTTCGTTAGTTTATGAAAGGTAAGGATGGGTCTAGTTGTAAAGAGGGGTAAACTTTAAGGTTTAGGGGACAAGCAGGCCTCAGAAAACAGATGGGTCAGAGGTGATTGGAAAAAGGGCATGTCTAATTTGCATGTTGGGGAGTTGCCAAAAATATGGGAAAGGCTAACTTGAAGGAATATGTTTAAAAAGACAAACTGAATGTACAAGGGAGTAGATTGTAGCAGTAGTAGTAGATCTTTGTTGCATGCATATGTTATTCAGGCTGAATAAAACCTACTCTTCTGAAACTTTGGCTTTAGATTTCCAATATTTTGTATAGGGGTTGTAACTTCTTCTAATTGAATAATACACAACAACAGCAAAAACGATAAAAGTTGGAGGTTTTTCCTTTGTTACATCAGTGTGCGCCGATATGTCCTTTGTTTGCATGTATCCAAACTGTCAGCTGTCAACGGTTGCCTTGGTAACCCCAGATGCACTTTTTTTCTCAGGCTTCTGATTGGCAAACATGGTTTGGCGTTATCTTGACAGTGTTCTTGTGCGTTTTCGTGTGGACGGAGATTTTTTTAAAAAGGAGGGAGAAAACCCTCAGTTTTTAAAAATACCCGGCTACGTGTGGACATGGCCTAACACAGCCATCGCAATCTGTTCATCGACCAGGGAGCCTAATGTTTGCGCGGTAAAGTAAAATATAAGTTATTGCAAAGAAGCTTTCATTAACAAGATTAACTAAAACATTAATGTTGATACAATATGCAGCATTTAATGTATTTTAATAGTGCAGGATTTAAGCAAGGCTAGCTGGCTTGAGGCTATAATAACTAGGCTACCTTGCAAGTTAACCGGTCTCATATGGACCCGAGGGTAATACAAGTGTTGGAATTGTAGGTAAAAATGATTAAATGTGGTATAAATGAAAGAAAAAGGTTGGTTGTGTACTTTCACTGTGTACCTCCAACCATCAGTTATTTTTTTTACATTAACGATTATGACTGTATTGTTTTAAAATCCCAATGTTGAGTCCACCAGACCCGCAAACATTGGGTGAGTAACAAAAACATTAATACCATATCTTCTCCAAAGACAAATAGCACTTCTATTGATATGTGATAGGGCAAAAGTAAATCGCTAATTTTAACCATGCTGCCTATGTTGCTCGTCATTGAGATAAAGTCAAAACCTGAAGTTTTTTTTGTTTTTTTTACATAAATCGTTATGGCCATAGACATAGTTGTAAAAACACGGCAACATTGGGTGTGTAATAGTGATGGGAAGATCGGTTCATTTTAGTGACTTGGTTGTTTAACTCTCGTTCAGTAAAATGAACTACTCTTTTTTTCGAGTCTTTTCGTTAATTTGGTGCATACATTTAAACTGACGTGTAATAATCCAAAAATCAATAACGATCACTTATGAACGTAGGCGTAATTTCAGCATGAAGCAGTCACGTTACAAGTGAACGAAAGACTCAGACCCTAAGGGTGAACTGTTAATTTATCCCGATCTCTTTTGCCTATATGCACGAGACCCAGTTCTGGGGTGAACTACTCTTTTCTCTTTCCTATACTGAACCTATGTCACGTGAAAATTGAACGAACGACTCAGGCCCAGTCGAGGGGTGAACTACTCAGTTCTGTTTCCAGTCTTTTGTTCACTTTTCACATGACTGCTACTCAGCTAGGCTTAGCCAGTGTGATTGTTATTTGGCTGTATGGCGTGATTTTACTTATTTATTTGTATTTAACATATTTTATTTAGTAGAGTGTGTAAGGGTGTGTATACAGCACGTTATTGCTATGTGCAAAAAGTTAACAAACACACCCTGAAAATAAATAAATAGGCTACATCTTAAAGTTATATCAATATTACATCAATGGTTGCATCAATATCACAATTTTTTGGATAAATACAATACATCACGTTTCAGTAAAGTTGTATATTGCAACTGCTTTTAGGGGACTTAATTATCATAGTGAGTCAATCATAACTATGGCGTAATCGTGACTACATAACCATGGCGAACTAAAACATTTCTCTTTTCTATGCTGAGCCTATCTATCACGTGAAAATTGAACGAACTAATCAGAACCGAAGACCCAGTCGAGGGGTGAACTATTAATGTCTGTTTCCCATATTAAACCTATGCTGAACGAAATTAACGAATGACTCGAACACAACTATTGTTGCGCATGCGCGACCCAAATGAACGAATCACTCTCTGAGACTATTCGTTTGTCCCGAGTCATTTTAAAGATTCGTTCATCACTAGTGAGTAACAAAAACTGGAACATCACACAAAGCTCAGGGTTAACACTTAAAAGCAGAGAGAGAGGCCACGCTTAGTGTTGATTTTCTCAAATGAAATTCTGTAATTCATATTTTTAGATTGATATAATTATTTGGCTTAAGAAGTGCCTGTCCTTTTGCTTCCAAGATGGCCATCTTTGTGTTTATTATTATCTATTTCACCTTCAGCCATATTTTAATTATTTTCTTGCTTGATAGTCCCGGATCTTCTTTTCCCAAGAAACTGACTGCGTTGGAGAGGGTGAGGGGGGGGCGCAAAGAGCACCTGCCTTTGAACTTGTTTAAGTTTACTAAGAGGTTGTTTTCTACAGCAGGACTGTCATCGTTGTGCTCTGTTGCCATTTTGCATTTTGACGGATGTGGCACTGATGTTTCATTGTGGTCAATCCCATACAACTTCCAAATATCCTGGTTAGAGCTACCCATGTTGGTTGTGACAGCAAATATGTTTAGCCCAATGGATGCTGCCCTTTGTATTATTTCACTAATAACGGTAGGTCACTACTGGTTTTCACCGTGTTGTTTCCATCCAACATAAACATACAAGCATGTCTTTCTACTCCTGCTTGACCTGGTAAAGTCACATCGCCATAAGTATGTGCAACTCCACACTGTAATTGTCTGGTAAAGTCACATCATCATAAGTATGTGCAACTCCACACTGTAATTGTCATCTCGTCCAATGTCAACACACACTCTTTCAAGCTGTCAATCTATGTTTTAAGTTTTAGGAAATCAAAGGCCTCTGTGAAACTGAGTAAGTAGAAAACTACTAAGTGCTAAGTAGAAGACATGGCACTGTTAATTTCTTCATTGTTCTCAATAATATTACGTTACTTCAAAATAAGAAATATTCCTATTATTAAGAGTACTTAAATGTGACACAGGTATAACAAGTAACACTATAGCTATAGCTGTGATCAGCAGCTATGTGCTGTATATTTTATTCTGTGTTTTGCAAGCATTTGGCAGCTGTTTCTTATTTTTAATAAACAAAACATAAAGCTTCACATTGGTGTGGCAAATGCAGTGTTTGAATCTGATTATCTCACTATTTTTACAGTGGTTGTTTTCATTCATAATATTGCTCCTGCTGACTTTAGCCAACTATGTATTTCTCCGTGTCCGTGGGGAAACCATACATCCTTACTCTTTTCTCTGAGCAATTGGAGCATCCACATGCAGTGCAGTAAATCATGGTGCAGATGTTGCAATGGTGTAACATGTCAACAAGGCTGATTTTTAAAATGTATTTATACAGGGGTAATCGACTCACACTGGGTCTTCTTTCCAGCTGTGACCTGTTTAAAGGCAGAATCAATATTTAAATTGCAAAACATATGAATCAAATAAAAAGGAAATATTTAAGGTATATTTTTAGTTGTACCAATATAATTGGTATTAACCCAATAATAAAAATAATTTTAAAGGGAAGTAAGGTAAAAAGGCAACTTGCAAGTTGTTTGTGGAAACAAGTGTTTTTCTCATCACTGAGAAGACCATCTTACTACATTATGTAGTGTACAATGGTGAAATCTAATGCAACCCCCAGTTTCAAAACGCTAAATAGTAAAATAGTTGCAGCTGCAACACAATATCCCCAAACAAGATGGTTGATTTTACAATTACATGCTGTTAACACTGGTTGTTCACAGTAATCTTAGCGAATTTCACTTAATTCAATACATTTAAAAAAAGAAATAACTACATACACATGTCGGTACATGTAAATATTGTAAATCAATGTTTTTATTCTCAGGTAATAATCCAAAATTGCAGTTTTGTCTCTCATTATTAATGAATTTGAATGGCCCACAAAGAACTTCAGGGAACTATATGAGGTCTACATGAATCACGTGACGATCAAGCATTTTGAACTTCCGTTGGCGCAACATTTCCATGGTAACAGTGAGCTCCACCAATCAGAGATGTCGCTGTTACACTTTCGAATTGTGGGTAGTGTAGTAGTTCTCCATGGCATCGCGAATAAAACATGTTTTTCTTAAAACAAGGTTGATATCATACAGACTTGTGGCTTCTCCAGGAGCATATACCATCGTTTCACAATCTCGTAGCTCCTGGTAAGTCTACCTTGGATGGTTAGGACATTATGGCTAGTAATCGAAATCTCTATGCAGAATATGAATAGGGATTTTACTTCCGGAACCTCACTGTTGAGCTCTATTGTAACTGTAGTGCACTAACTAGGGATGGGGGATACCACAGATTTTGTTTTCGATCCAATACCAAGCGTTCTTATGTCAAGTATCCCAATACTGATACTGATTCTTTTGAAAGGCTTCTTGTTAGGGATGGGCAGATCAATTCTGAAATATCGATCCTATCAATCTTGAAATTTATTTTTGAGAATCGATCCTCACATAAAACTATCGATGCCAAGTTTTTGCTTTAAACAGCATTTTTATATTATCATATATTTATTAGATTTACGTGAAAAAAAAAAATGTTGTAGTAATTTTGTATCATAGGTACTACTTCTCATTCCGCCCTGTCTCGCCCCTCCATGCATTATGTGCAGCGCTTTGCAGTCAGTCAGTCACGCAACTATGAGACAGCTGTGCTGTTGTGGCTATATGGCCTTTCGAACAGGCAGACAAACCCAAAGTCAGAAGTATTATATATGGTTCTGCTTTCACTTAAGGGTATTTGATTAGCCCAGATGTTAAGTTGAAATGTTTGATGCTTGAAAAAGCTCGTAGTTTAGCTGAACAATTCTGGAACATTGTTGAACAATTTAACAAGTTGTGAGCTTAAAGTTATAATGTTCAATCTTACTTTTTGCCGAAATTGAGTTTTTTTTTGCAAATTTTGAACATTTTTGTGTTTATGCCTGTGTGATGTTATTTTAATTATTTATTATATTATTAATTATTTGTATTAATTATTAGTAATTATTATTTAAATTTTTTGGGTCAGTAAATTATCAAATAAAACGGTTCCATCTCCAAAAAAACACACAGTTGGAGTTACAGGGTTCATTCTCCATGATGAAATGAAAAAAAAACAAAAGGGAAATGGAACCTTATAACTCTAAGCTCACAAAGTTTCATAATTGCTGCTATTAAACAGAAAACAAAGATCATTTTTGCCAGTTTATTTAAAACTGATGTAATTACTTTTAAATATATTGTTTAAGTAAACTGCCAAAATTATTAGGTGGCCGGCCGTATTATTATTATTATTATTATTCCCCGATTCTGTACCTTCCATGGTTCAAAATGCACCAACATTTGCACACATGTCCAGGTCCAATCAAAACTACACCCCATGATGTGATGCGTCCAGTGATTACAAGTTCGGCTGGTTGTGTCTGGCTATGTCAAATAGTCTCGAGTAACTGAAAGTAATGCAAAAAGTGTTGCAACCATCCCCGGTCTCCCCTACATAGCACGCATCGTGAAGTGGCTTATATTAAAGGTGGGGTAAGCAGTTTATTTTTGGCATCATTGGGCAAAAATTTCATATTAACCATGCAGCACATTTTAATTTAAGTGGTCTGAGCAAAAACCTCTACTCCTGCCCTCCTCTTGGCTCTGTTTAATGGCTTCAGAAAATGTATCCTGTGCGAAAATGTATCCTGTGCCAGTAGACTTTGGCCAATCACAGGTCAATACAGAGAGAGGGCGATCCTACTGGCTGTTCTACAAATGCAGACGCGCATTCACGTCCCTTCAGACAGTGAAAGTGTGATTCAATGGCGGACAATCCTGCTAAAAAGGTTTATATTCCAGCATTGGCAACAACTTCCTACACTACAAAGCAACTCAAAAAGCGGAAGACAGACTTATCAAAAAGAGAGTCTAAGGCGGCTTCCACACCTAGAACGATAACTATAACGATAACTATAACTATAACGATTTATAGTTTCACGAGCGTCCACATTCTATAACGGTATTTATTTGCGAGTGACGCGAAGCCTTCCTTTATTTTTTCCTTATTTGACGTGATGGACAAGGACGAAGAGTATTTTAATGACCTGCTCCTTTTATATTTTGTAAAGAGAAAACTGAAAAGACGTGTTTGGGTGCATGAATTACTACAGAAAGAGAGGAATTGGGAGAGTCAACTGTTCTTCTACGAGAGTTGTCTTCGTTTGAAGATAAATTTTACGCATATTTTAGGATGAGCCAATGGCAATTCGATGGGATACTCGCTCTTTTAAAAGACGACTTCACCAAACAAACTACTAGATACCGAGATCCCATCAGCGCTAAAGACCGTTTGGCAGTGTGTCTAAGGTAAAACAAATGTATCTTTTTCCCAACATGTCTGAATGTAACCGATATGTAACCGATCTGTCGTAAACATTGCATACGCACAGTATTTTTCTGAATGAAAGAATGATCAATTAGGCATAATGATGGCTATTGTAAAAATACTAGTTGCTTTTATATTGTGTTAAAAATGGTTGTAACTGTTTCATTGATTTGTTCTTCTAAAAAAGGTACTTGGCCACAGGAGACTCTTTTAAAACAATTTATTTGAGTTACCGAATTGGGAGGTCCACTGTGGCAGAAATTATTCCAAAGGTCTGTGATGCCATCTGGAAAAAGCTACAGCCATTGTACATGGCTGTCCCCAAAACGCAAGATTGTCTGGACATTGCAGAAGGATTTCAGCGCAAATGCCAATTCCCAAACTGCATTGGGGCTGTTGATGGGAAACACGTTGTCATCTAAGCCCCACCCAACTCAGGATCTACATTTTTTCATTATAAAGGTAAATTTTCTATTGTTTTGATGGCCCTATGTGACCATAGGCATTGTTTCACAATTATTGATGTTGGTGCCCATGGCTCCAGTAGCGATGGAGGTATCTTTTCCCAATGTGCTCTGGGGAAAGAGCTGAAAAATGGTACCTTGGGCATCCCTCCACCCAGACCTCTGCCTGGGGGCTCAAAACCAGTTCCCCATGTAATTGTTGGGGACGAAGCTTTTCCCCCTCCAGACCAACCTGATGTGTCCCTTTCCTGGAAAAGACCAGCCAGATGAGATGAGGCGACTTTACAATTACAGACCACTAACCAGGAGACACTTGACATGCAGACAACTCCCAGAGTCCTTGGAATGGTGGAGCCCTTACAGCGAGCTGGAAACCATCCATCCAGAGAGGCCTTTTCGGTACGGGAGCTGTTTAAGGAATATTTTGTATCTTCTGTGGGAGCAATCCCATGGCAGCGGGCTGCCTGCTTCGGAGTGGCCAAGTAGCCATTTGCATGGTGCAGACATTGATCATAACTAGTTATGTTTGTATTTATGTTTTTTCATGTCTAATGGGCTATGTTTTTATGTACAGTGCCTTGCAAAAGTATTCACCCCCCTTGGCTTGTTACTTATTTTGTTACATTACAACCTGTAATTTAAATGTTTTTTTAATCTGAATTTTATGTGATGGATCTGCACAAAATAGTCTAAGTTGGTGAAGTGAAATGAGAAAAAAAAAATATATAAAAAATTATTTTTTAAAATAAAAATCTGGAAATTGGCATGTGCATATGTATTCACCCCCTTTGCTATGAAGCCCCTCAAAAGTTCTGGTGCAACCAATTACCTTCAGAAGTAACATAATTAGTGAAATGAAGCCCACCTGTGTGTAATCTAAGTGTCACATGATCTGTCAGTATAAACACACCTTTTCTGAAAGGTCCCAGAGGCTGCAACACCACTAAGCAAGAGGCATCACACCATGAAGACCAAGGAGCTCTCCAAACAAGTCAGGGTTGGGTTATAAAAAAAATATCCAAATCTTTGATGATCCCCCGGAGCACCATCAAATCCATCATCTTCAAATGGAAAGAACATGGTACCACAACAAACCTGCCAAGAGAGGGCCGCACACCAAAACTCACAGACCGGGCAAGGAGGGCATTAATCAGAGAGGCAGCACAGAGACCAAAGGTAACCCTAAAGGAGCTGCAGAGTTCCACAGCAGAGACTGGTGTATCTGCGCATGGGACCACAATAGGCCGTACACTCCATAGAGCTGGGCTTTATGGAAGAGTGGCCAGAAAAAAGCTTAGTGTTAAAAATAAGATGGCATGTTTTGAGTTTGCCAAAAGGCATGTGGGCGACTCCCCAAATGTATGGAGGAAGGTGCTCTGGTCAGATGAGACTAAAATTGAACTATTCAGCCACCAAGGAAAACGCTATGTATGGCGCAAACCCAACACATCCCATCACCCCAAGAACACCATCCCCACAGTGAAACATGGTGGTGGCAGCATCATGCAGTGGGGATGTTTTTCAGCAGCAGGGACTGGGAAACTGATTCGAGTCGAGGGAAAGATGGATGGTGCTAAATACAGGGATATTCTTGAGCAAAACCTGTTTCAGTCTGCCTGTGATTTGAGACTGGGACGGAGGTTCACCTTCCAGCAGGACAATGACCCGAAGCATACTGCTAAAGCGACACTCGAGTGGTTTAAGGGGAAACATTTAAATGTGTTGGAATGGCCTAGTCAAAGCCCAGATCTCAATCCAATTGAGAATCTGTGGTCAGTCTTGAAGATTGCTGTTCACAAGCGGAAACCATCCAACATGAAAGAGCTGGAGCAGTTTTGCCTTGAGGAATGGGCAAAAATCCCAGTGGCAAGATGTGGCAAGCTCATAGAGATTTATCCAAAGCGACTTGCAGCTGTAATTGCCGTAAAAGGTGGCTCTACAAAGTACTGACTTTAGGGGGGTGAATAGTTATGCACGCTGAAGTTTTCTGTTATTTTGTCCTATTTGTTGTTTGCTTCACAATAAAGAAAAAAAATCACATCTTCAAAGTTGTAGGCATGTTCTGTGGATAAAATGATGCAAACCTTCAAACAATCTGTTCTAATTCCAGGTTGTGAGGCAACAAAACATGAAAAATGCCAAGGGGGGTGAATCCTTTTGCAAGGCACTGTAAATTAAATGTTCCATCTTCAACTCATTATTCTTTTCTTGAACAATTCCCTATACCTTGACCAGACCTGTGCAACACATTAATGTGTCTCAAAAGCAAATGAGGAACCGAAAAGAATGACAGAGAAACTGTATGTTGTACATTTAATTAGATTTAGTTACAAAAAACAAACTTGCATTTTCATTCAAAAATGAAACTTGAATACTAAAATCGATATCACTCTCCCACATGTTCAAAGATTCATTATTGGTCTCCACCTCTGCCTTATGTACCAACTGGTGAATTCTGAATTTTAAATCTGCTCTTGTTTTTTCTGGCAGCTTTTTCACTGTCATGGCCATCGATTTGAAAAATATATCAATATCAAATTCTTGAACACTTTCTTTTTGTTTTCTAGACTCTAAATAATCAGCAATTGCGATATCGAGGCTGGATCTTGTGTATGTTGGTGTATTTGAGAGCCTTCGTGGTGGATTTGATGCTGGTGTAGGTGACCTAACTGGGGTATGTGCCCTGAACAGAAGAGGTTCTCCCTCTGCCTCAGTCTGTCCTGACCCTAAACAGCTACCTTCCTCGTCCTCATCACCATCCTCCTCCCTGTTCTCATCTATCATATTACCAGAAGTGCTGAAAATCAAATTATTTCTATAATCTGCACTGTAATGATAATTAATCACGCACACACCACTGGATTCAATTCAATTAATAAATATTTATTGACATTAAAATACAACAAAACTGAGAGCAACAACAATGGCATTACAACAATTACTTTCTTGGTAGAAGATAAGGAATCATGAATTCCATAATCGCAGCATATTTGTACTGTTTGATCGTTTTTGCTGCATCCCCACTTCTAGTTGCAATTTTTTTGCGGTTGAGGTGGAACGCATCACGCATATTTACCCATTTTTTTCGGGCATAATCTCCTATGTAAAAAATAAAACTATTAATACACATTGTTCTCACATTTATCTTCTAAAATTCCTAACGTTACTTCTCAAAATAAACAGTCAAGAGTGCGTATTCATGGATATGTACCTAGCTGAAATACAAATTACAACGACAAGTAGGTAGCTAGCTTGCCCCCTCAGACTAGCTTGAAACACAATCATTTCTAAGTTTAAAATGTTATAGTATGAAAACTTACCACTGACTCCGAGGGACCTACCAATTCCCTCCCAGATGTCCCTTTTTTATTGGATCCTTATATCCATTGTCTGACTTACTGTAGAGTGACGGGTTCTTCTCTACTTCAAAAGCTAGCTTCTCCGATATATCCGCCATGTTTTTGACTTTGTGATCATAAGCAGGACGTTTTTGATTGGTTGTCAACAGTTTATCGTTCAAGGGACATGGAAAAATCGCTCTGAAAGCCATCAGAACGATAATATTCCCAACTAAGTTATAGTTATCGTTGTAGTGTGAACAGGCTACTTTACTTGACTTGGAACGATTTTTATATTTTTATAGTTATAGTCATCGTTATGGTTATCGTCCTAGGTGTGGAAGCCGCCTAAAAGAGAGTCTGACAATAAACGCAATGGAACACGTGTAAATATTGGTGAAGCGTTTCAGAGATGGAGAAAACTGAGATTGCATCTGCCACAATTTAGAGTCATAGCTTGCCGTTATGTGGTTCCTTGTAATGATACATTGCGTTGGTCGTTGATTTGCGTTTGTAGTTACCTATTGCTTTTACTTTGTACAATGCGTTTCTCGATGCCTATTGCGTTGGCTTTGTACAATATGTTTCTCATTGCCTATTGCGTTGTTGTTTGCATTGACTATGCTGATCGTTACACACAGCCTTCCACTAGCGATGTTTCCATCGCTGTTGTGTTACTTGCCGTTTGGGAGTTTAAATATTTCTCTCAGCATAGTCTATACAGAGGACAACGCAATAGGCAACGAGAAATGCATTGTACAAAGCCAACGCAATGACCAATGCAATGTACAAAGCCAACGCTATAGCCATCGACAAACGCAAAGTCAGTTGCATAATTTCGGCATTAATGGGACCCTGTATGCTGTTGGCTCGCCGATGGTTGCTTCTGGCTCTGGTCAAGCTGAGTAACCTTGTGTTGCGCGCATATGAAGCGCGTGCATATGCCCGTGCTCGTCTGTTGGGAGGGGCTTAGGATAGGGAGCCCTGGAGGAAGAGGGCTGTATTTTCAAATTCAGGCGTTTCGTTTTGCAGAAAACTGTCTACCCTACATTTGTGTTGACGTAAATAATAACTATGATAATTAATTTTATCTAGCACATTAATTAAACTGCAAAGATGATAAAAGGATGTCGATAGTCTGTCAGACATTGAATCAACAGTAACCTAATGTATTCAGTGTAAATGCTTGTTCGAAGTTTGTTTTGCAGCAAGCTAGTATCATAAAATAAGCTAATAAGATAATAACTTGTGTGCACAAGATAAAAAAAATTGCCTTTCAGGACTTTAGGGGCTCCGTACCCTTCTTAAGTAAAAATTATAATAATTTGTATTTGTATAGTGCATTTCATACAAGCTCAATGCGCTTTACATGACAAACATGAACGACATGACATGAACAAAACAAAAATGTTTCAAAGTAATAAAAACAAAACATGTTTGTAAAACAGTAAAACAATTAAATTGCCTAACAATACATTTGCAAAACTATAACACAGGTTAAAATTGGATGCTATGCTCCCTCCTTTTGACCCTGTTTGAATTAAAATATGTCTCTGTAGTCCTAGTAAGAACTCTGGCTGCAGTATTCTGACCCATTTGCAGCATCAGAATTGGCTTGCTTAGAGAATTAAACATCACAGTAGTCTATGCAACTTGTGATAAAAGAATGCATCAACTTCTCTGCATTTTTTTTACGTTAGAAATGGGCAAATTCTAGATATATTTCTAAATTGAAATAATTTAGTTTTTCTGATTAGATTCATAGACATTCAAAACAAAGCTCTGAGTCAAGAATCACTCCTATAGGTTGCGTGCCTCGCTGGTGCACTGCAACTTTAAGAAGACCAACATTTCGATAATTAATTCCACTGGCAATTCGATAAAAACACCAGTAGCATACCTCAGTTTTATCATTTAATTTAAGAAATTGTGGGGCATCCAAGATGCACGACAATTTGTTAGAAGGGAGAGTGACATAATTAGAATTAACTACATTATAAGTAGCGTCAAGTTTAGCTAAATGTCTACCCGACTTACCTATAACGTTCCAAAACCAATCCAAGACGCAAATTCTTTAATTACATAATTATTATCTTAGCATGAAGAAAATGGAAATATGAAACTTTGGCTAATAAGCTTGCAAGCTGACATAGCTTAGCGTATGACATTCCATAATGCCAAAATTATACCTAGTGTTGGGTTGCCTTTGTACAATGCCTTTGTCATCTTTACGAATTGTTAGTTCACCACAGCGTTGACAGTTAATGCGGCATGCGTTGGGTTTGCATCATTGACTACTCTAAGCAGTTATTATTGCAATAACCCTCACTTCTGGATTTGCTTCATGGTGAACATGAAACACCATGCAACTGTCGTTCATTACAGCAGGAGGGGGGAACAGTCTATCCATGGCTAGATGCTAATGCTAACTAGAAACTTGCTAACGCACTATGGAATAATTAGCAATACGGTGACACCGTTACATATACTCACAGGCGCATTCATGCAGATATCCTGAACTGTTGGCACAGTGTTTTTGTTATTTATGAGTTAGCAATCCCACTTCTGACACCATGTTGTCAAATAACCAGACAGTCATTCATTGATGCAGTTAACTGGTGTTAGGCGTAGCCAAGACGGTCAGTATACAAACATAACAACTTGCAAATACATAACATCAACACTAGATGGTGGTATATGAACGTGAAAACTCTCTCCCAATCATTTCAATGAGGCCAAAAATCGATTAAAACTAATAACGTGTTGGTGAACAGCGCTGAACTGAACACAAGCGTAAACGTCCACTTGGGGCCAGTTGCAACATCTGACTTCTTCCATTCATATAAATATTGTAAACTGTGTCATATGTAGTCATCTTTAAATTGTATAGGTAAGTAGAAAACAGATATAAGTTTACTATATACAAGTTTGGCTGGTCTATTTCAATGAGTCTGTGAGTAACAGAGAAATGCAAAAAGTGTTGCAACTGTCCCCAGTCTCCCCTATGTCCTTGTGTTAGCTCAACATTCGTTTTAAGGCATCTGGCGATCGTATCACAAGTGGACAGCACTGCAGACATAACATCAGCAGTAGTCTATTGTCTTAAGTGGTAATGCTTGTTCAATACTGATTATTTTACCATTGACATACATTTTATATAATTATAATGAAACTGTGCTGCGGCTTGTTTAAATAGCGTACGTGTATCAGCCAGTCTGTTTATTCTGACACTTTTGTATTGTTAGATTTGGCTGTTTAAATCGCATTATGGTAACAAATAAAGGAGTTAGTTTTGCAGCAAGCAACTATTTATGGTGCCTTTAAAGGTAAAATAGCTATACGAACACTTCTGCAGGCTAACCTCCACTAAACAAATAGAATTCACATGCAGTAAACAGCAGTATACCCATGGCATAACAAACTCGTTGACGGTAGGCTATTCCCACTAAGTCTGGCTAAGCAAGTAGCGTGAGGTGTCCTAACCTAATGCTAATTTGCAGAATTACCAGTAAGCTATCATTTATGGTTTGACTCCATGGAAATAACGTTAACATCCAAATTGTGATGGTTAGCGTTCTCCGCTGTTGAATGCCTTATGGAAACACTTGATAGGGGTTATCAGAAGTGTTGTGCTAGTTACTGGAAATTTGTATTTAGTTACAGTTACTCGTTACCTCTTTAAAAAAGTAATTAAGTTACTTTACCGATTACTCAATTAAAAAAGTAATGTGTTACTAACGTTAGTGACTTTTGCGTTTCCCAATTTACTCAAACTCTAAGTTTAGGCTTTCATTTTTATCCCACACTGCTAACTTGTGATCGTTCTGTGGTACTTTCTATTAGCCAATAGGCCCCAATATATACATATATTTTAAAACAGCAACACACATAAATATAGCTGCAGGGAACAATGAAGGGGTCCACGTAACCTGACCCAGGACGACAGAACGACCCCCACAACAGAAACAGCCTGACCCAGTACGACAGAACGGCCCCCACAACATTACATTCATGCCAGGCCGCCAGTACGACAGAACAACCCCCACAACATTACATTTATGCCAGGCCCCAGTATGACAGAACGGCCCCCACAACATTATGTTCACGCCAGGCCCCAGTACAACAAAACAGCCCCCACAACATTATTCACGCCAGGCCCCAGTACGACAGAACGGCCCCCACAACATTACATTGACGCCAGGCCGCCAAGCCCAGGAACGACAGAACGGCTCCCACAACATTACACTGACGCCAGGCCACCAGTATGACAGAACGGCCCCCACAATATTACATTCACACAAGGCCTCCATGCCCCAATTCGACAGAACGGCTCCCACAACATTACACTCACGCCAGGCCACCAGGCCCCAGTACAACAGAACGGCCTCCACAACAGTACATTCACGCCAGGGCACCAGGCCCCAGTACGACAGAACGGCCCCCACAATATTACTTTCACTTCAGGCCCCATTACGACTGAACGGCCCCCAAAACATTACATTCACGCCAGGCCGCCAGTACGACCCCCACAACATTACATTCACGCCAGGCCCCATGGGGTACGACAGAACGGCCCCCACAACATTACATTCACGCCAAGCCGCCAGGCCCCAGTACGACAGAACGGCCCCCACAACATTACATTCACGCCAGGCCCCAGTACGACAGAACGGCCCCCACAACATTACATTCACGCCAGGCCCAGGTATGACAGAACGGCCCCCACAACATTACATTGACGCCAGGCCTCCAGGCCCCAATTAGACAGAACGGCTCCCACAACATTACACTCACGCCAGGCAGCAAGACCCAAGTACGACAGAAAAGCCCCCACAACATTACATTCACGCCAGGTCACCAGGCCCCAGTACGACGGAACAGCCCCCACAACAGTACATTCACACCAGGCCATCAGGCCCCAGTATGACAGATAGACCCCCACAATTTTACTTTCACTTCAGGCCCCATTACGACAGAACGGCCCCCAAAACATTACATTCATGCCAGGCCACCAGAACGACAGAACGGCCCCCAAAACATTACATTCACGCCAAGCCGCGAGGCCCCAGTACGACAGAACGGCCCCCACAACATTACATTCACGCCAGGCCGCCAGGCCACCAGTACGACAGAACTACCCCCAAAACATTACATTCACGCCAGGCCCCAGTACGACAGAACGGCCTCCACAACATTACATTCACGCCAGTCCCAGGTACGACAGAATGGCCCCCACAACATTATTGACGCCAGGCCTCCAGGCCCCAATTCGACAGAACAGCTCCCACAACATTACACTCACACCAGGCCGCAAGGCCCCAGTACGACAGAACGGCCTCCACAACAGTACATTCACGCCAGGCCCCATTACGACAGAACGGCCCCCAAAACATTACATTCACGTCAGGCCGCCAGTACGACAGAACGGCCCCCACAACATTACATTCACGCCAGGCCCCAGTACGACAGAACGGCCCCCGCAACATTACATTCACGCCAAGCTGCCAGGCGCCGGCACGACAGAACGGCTCCCACAACATTACATTCATGCCAGGCCGCCAGGCCACCAGTACGACCCCCACAACATTACATTCACGCCAGGCCACCAGGCCCCAGTACGACAGAACGGCCCCCACAACATTACATTGAATATTACGTTGAATATAACGTCAACAATGATTTAATAATAATTTGCATTCAATAACTTTTACTAGATGCACAACAATGAAAGTTAAGGATATTTATAGGCCTATGTTTTTTTGGTAGTGGGCCGACCAAGGCCGTAAACGCCAGAACCAAATTTTTATCCCAGTCCGTTCCTGACTCACGCGACACACACACATTTCAAGTTTAATTGAAATATCTGTTTGCATTCAGGAAAAATGTGTGTTTAAAGTGAAACACCACACAGAAAAGACCTTGGGTCAGCTGGGATTTAAACTCAAGACCCTCTTGCTTTTAGGCAACAGTGCTAACCACTAAGCCACCGTGCTGCCAATGAAGTTTGGATTCAAACTATTCAAAATAACAAGAAACCGAGATGACTGGTTGCATAGGTGCAAGAGCCAAATTTGTTTCTCTCAATGCAAAGAATATTTTTAGACAAAATATATTATATGGTGACTGGCATAAAGGAGCACAGATATGATAAAACAAATCGATTTTCTAGTATAGCACTACCATATGACTGATTGGCAACAAACTCCTCATATGTCCTCTTCCAGTCTTACAAATGATGTGTACCAAGTTTGGTGACAACTGTGTGTTCGGTTGATGAGATACGCCTTTACTTACTAATGAAGCGAAAGCCGCAGGAAGTTGTCGGAATGAGACCTCTGCTGTGTTTGGAAATGTCAGAATTTTTTAAATAATTATTGATGGGCACTGTCCAGAGATGCTACCTGTGAAGTTTGGTGGGAATCCGACGGAAGGCCTAAGACTGGTTTTCAAAAGTATGTTATTCATACATTTCAAAATGGCGGACAATCTAGTGGGCAGACATGAAAATGACCATGGCAAAGATTTTCTTCTTCTGCTTGTGCATCACCTAATACCTGATCATTTGTATTGGACAATATGGGCCCAAGTTATAAGCATTTGAAAATTGCAACTTTGACCCAATGGTGGCTCTAGAGGGATGGGTGTATGGACCCCAGAAGGTCTGTTTTTCAGTTTGGCATACACCTCTATCAGCATGCCAAGTTTCATAAAAAGCGAGCCATGGGAAGTAGGCGAAACCCTGAAAAACGTTGTAATAATAATAATAATAATAATAATAATTATTATTATTATTATTATTATTATAGCTGCAGGCAGCAATGAAGGGGTCCAAGCAACCTGACACAGTACAACAGAACGGCCCCCACAACAGAAGTAGCCTGACCAAGTACGACAGAACGGCCCCCACAACAGAAGCAGCCTGACCCACTAAGACAGAACGGCCCCCACAACAGAAGCAGCCTAACCCAGTACGCCAGAACGGCCCCCACAACAGAAGAAGCCTGACCCAGTATGACAGAACGACCCCCACAACAGTTGCAGCCTGACCCAGTACGACAGAACGGCCCCCACAGCAGAAGCAGCCTGACTCGGTAAGACAGAACGGCCCTCACAGCAGAAGCAGCCTGACCCAGTACGACAGAACGGCCCCCACAGCAGAAGCAGCCTGATCCAGTACGACAGAACGGCCCACACATTACATTCCCGTCAGGCCATCTGGCCCCAGTACAACAGGACAGCCCCCACAACTTTACATTCACGACAGGCCGCCAGGCCCCAGAACGACAGAACGGCCTCCACAACATCACATTCACGCCAGGCCGCCAGGCCCCAGTATGACAGAACGGCCCACACAACATTACATTCACGCCTGGCCAACAGGCTTTATCCAAACAAATTAAAATGCAGATGACAAAGAACTGGAGCAGATAGGCTGATTTTCAATAGCCTTCGAATCATATTAGTGGTTTTCTATGCACTTAGCAAGTCTTAGCTTGTAGCCTACATATAGGCTGTATCCCTATTCCCTATTCCTCCGGGCGCTTTTTGCCAGCTCTGCCGGGATACTTACCACCTGAAAAGCAGATAATCTTTCCCTACTCTGTTCCTGCAGGCTTGATAAATAACGCTCTTCAGTAAAGACTTACCTATTATAACTTTGTCCTGAGATTAAACCACTTAAGGTTTTTCAACCTTGTGTTTTTCAACCAATGTTCTTTACATGCTAATTGAACACCCGACCAATCACCAAGTGCGCCAGTAACGCCTACTTCTGCCCGTAACCCCCATTGCTCCCCACACGCCCCTTACTCCAAGGCGCAGTCACTAGTGATTGGTAGATCAGTTAATTTTAGTGACTTGGTTCTTTAACTCTCGTTCAGTAAAATTAACTTCTCTTTTTTCGAGTCTTTTCGTTCATTGGACCGGGGGGGAACGCATTTAAACTGACATGTAATAATCCAAAAATCAATAACGATCACTTATGAACGTAGTCGTAATTTAAGCATGAAACAGTCACGTTACTGTGTGAATGAAAGACTCAGACCCTAAGGGTGAACTACTACTTTATGTTTCCTGATCTCTTGTGCCTATGCAGCTATCACGTGACCAGTGAACGAACGACTCAGGCCAGAAGACCCAGTTCAGGGGTGAACTACTCTTTTCTATACTGAGCCTATGCGGCTGTCACATGAAAATTGAATGAACGACTAGACCCAGTGAACTACTCATTTCTGTTTCTTGTCCTGTCTTTCGAGTCTTTTGTTCACTTTTCACGTGATTGCTACTCTGCTAGGCTTAGCGAGTGTGATTGTGATTTGGTTGTATGGTGTGATTTTACTTATCATATTTTATTTAGTAGAGTGTGTTAGGGTGTGTATTCAGCACGTTATTGCTAAGTGCAAAAAGTTAACAAGGACAACCTGATAATAAATAAATAGGCTACATCTTGAAGTTACATCCATATTACATCAATGCAATTATATTCTCAGCAGGTTCTCAGCAGGAAACCGATGGATTGTCTACTCCAAGCAGGGAATGAGTCTTTACCCCAAGTGAAGGAGTTCAAGTATCTTGGGGTCTTGTTCTCGAGTGAGGGGAAAATGGAACGAGAGATGGGCCGGAGAATTGGAGCAGCGGGTGCGGTATTGCAGTCACTTTGTCACACCGTTGTGACGAAGAGAGAGCTGAGCCAGAAGGCAAAGCTCTCAATCTACTGGTCTATCTTCATTCCTACTCTCACCTATGGTCATGAAGGGTGGGTCATGACCGAAAGAACGAGATCGCAGATACAAGCGGTGGAAATGAGTTTCCTCCGGAGGGTGGCTGGCATCTCCCTTAGAGATAGGGTGAGAAGTTCAGCCATTCGTGAGGGACTCGGAGTAGAGCCGCTGCTTCTTTGCGTAGAAAGGAGCCAGTTGAGGTGGTTCGGGCATCTAGTAAGGATGCCACCTGGCCGCCTCCCCAGGGAGGTGTTCCAGGCACGTCCAGCTGGGCGGAGGCCGCGGGGCAGACCTAGGACCAGGTGGAGGGATTATATCTCCACACTGGCCTGGGAACGCCTTGGAATCCCCCAGTTAGAGCTGGTTAATGTGGCCCGGGAAAGGGAAGTTTGGGATGCCCTGCTGGAACTGCTACCTCCGCGACCCGACCCCGGACAAAGCGGATGATGATGATGATGAATTATATTGCAACTGCTTTTAGGTTACAGCATAGCAAGATTTTTTGGGCTAAATACAGTACATCACGTTTCCGTAAAGTAATATATTGCAACTGCTTTTAGGTGACTTAAATCATAGTGAGTCAATCATAACTTTGGCGTAATCGTGACTACGTAACTATAAGAACAATTCATTTTATTTCGTTTTTTGCGCTTTTCTAGATACTCAAAGTGCTTTACACACATTGGTCGCCAATTAATAACAGAGAAGGAACTACAAATGGACCGACAGCTATCATCATCATCATAACCATGCCCAACTAAACATTTCTCTTTTTTATGCCAAGCCTATCCATCATGTGAAACTAGTCGAGGGGTGAACTATTAATGTCTGTTTCCTATACTAAGCCTATGCTGAACAAAATTAACGAATGACTCAAACACAACTGCTGTTGCGCATGCACAACCAAAATGAACGAATTACTCTATGATACTACTCGTTAGTCCAGTCATTTTAAAGATACGCTCAAAATTAACTAATCGTTCATGAACGACATATCACTAGTAGTTACCCGTGCCTCAATATACCTCCAAAACGCAGATTCTACCAGTGTCTAATGATGGGAAGATCGGTTCATTTTAGTGACTTGGTTCTTTAACTCTCGTTCAGTAAAATTAACTACTCTTTTTTCAAGTCTTTTCATTCATTTGGGGGGGGGGGGGGGGGGGGGGGGGGGTTAATGCAAACTGACGTGTAATAATCCAAAAATCAATAACGATTATGAACGTTGTCATAACTTAAGCATGAAGCAGTCACGTTACAAGTGAATGAAAGACTCAGTACCTAAGGGTGAACTGCTAATTTGTTTCCTGATCTCTCGTGCTTAGCCTATGCAGCTATCACGTGACCAGTGAACGAGAGACAGACCAGAAGGCCCATTCGAGGCTTATGGGGAGGCCGCAGACCTGGGATCGATTCCAATCCATATTAAAGAAGGGTACTTAATGAAGGTTCCTCGCGCGAGTGGCCACTTCTGTGACGTTTTAGTCGTCGTCGTCGTCGTCGTCATCATCATCGAGTGGACACTTGATAGAGAGGCAGGGAGGCGAGGTGGGACTTAACTTTTCAAATTGGAATCGACTCCTCCGTCACCAGCAAGAAGAAACCAATAACAATGGAAAGTTTTACAGCAGTAGCATGTGGCTTTTACTATCTTCAATTACTCCGAATAACCCATGGGAAGATTATGAGAAGAAGACGTAGTTATATTTGGTTAACTTTTGAATATAAACTATTTGCTATGCTATATTTTAGCATAAAGGTACCTTAGTTAAATAGTTATAAAATAAATCAGTTCTAGCTAATTTGTAGTAATGGAGAGCACGAAAACAGTTAATTTGAAATGGTGAAGAACCTTTCAACCTGTGTTCGTCATTCATCGCAAAGAATTGTGGGGCGGATTCAGTTAAAATTCAGCTTTGATGCGGCCTTTGCTGGAGGAGGCATAGAAGGTTACATGTAGCCACTCGCGCTTCGCTTATAAGCAATTGGAATGACACTCAATATGGCGGCGCGCGTTCACGTCGAGAAGTGGTGAGTGTCGAGGAAAAGTCGGCAATTTTAAGGGATTGGAATTGGCCCCTGGAGCCCTAGACAGCCTGAGTCCCCTCTAGTATACTTATCGTCCAGTTGGTGGCGGTAATTCACCTTAAACTGGTTTGCCAACCGGCAATAAAGAACCAAAAAGACGACGAAGAAGATGATACACTCGCTACACAAGATAGAGGTATGCTAATTCCTAAAAATGTATTTATTAAAATGATTGTCCCCTCAGGCAGCCACAATCCCCAAGCCGTTTAGGACACTGACAGAACCATACGCGGTCCAAACGTAAACGAATACATTAATAACCATCTGTACAATTAGCTTTACTTTGCGATTGTTTAGTAAATTAAAATATAAACATATTAAGATATTAGATGAAGTATGCTGCAGCGGTTGATACGTATACATTAATAACCCTCTGTAGACTGTGACGAATTGATCTTTGTTAATAAGTCACTAGACGTTCACGATTTTTTTTAAACGATATTTAGCTTCACATTGAAATGTTTTTTTAAATGTAAATATAAACGTTTAATTCAAATATGAGATATGAAGTATGCTTTTTAAGATATGAGATATATATGCTGCTCTGATTGTACAATGTAATGAAAAGCACTATGCTATTTCTTAAAAAGGCTGCCTTAGTGTTTTAGCATATAGTTATATCCACTTTTGTTTTTTTGATACACAGGAGCCAAGTGCAATTGAGTGATCCATGTAGTTTCAGTTCAGAATTTATATATAAACGTTCAATTCAAATATATAACCCCTCAAGACATACAGTGTAATGATATGCACCATTGATTAAATATCAGCTGTACAACTCACTATTGTTTGTCATACATCTACAGAACAGAATTCTACATTGCATTTTACAAAGGACAAACAATTCATCCCTTTCTGAAATAAAAAGGAAAAAAGACAACTTTTCGTGACCCATTTGGTATTTATTAAATCTTTAAACAATTTCCTCCTGGCCCTCCCCTATCTTCTTACAAAGATGTAGAATTTTTTTGTTAAATTCCTCTTGTTCACTAAAGAAACAAAATGGAAAGTTTGAAAGAAAATGGTTATTTATAAATAATGGCAGGTTGTCAATGTTTGATCATTATTTCCTTTATAGAGATCCTTACAGTACCTTATGTCAATGACTGGTCCTCTAACAAATGTGTTCTCAGCTTCCAGGATGGACACAGTTCCGTTGACAGCGAGGGCACATATGATGGACTACCAGAGAAATTATCCAGATAGATCGCACCCCAAATAAGCACAGTATAATTTAGCATATTTAGTTTTCATAACCCAGTCAAAGGTGTATTTTCTATTTTAACCACAAATACAATAATCTTTAGAGCAGCGATCTCTCATAACTTTTTAAAAACAATGTGAATCTGGGGTACTTGTGAACCAGGGTACTTTCCAAAAGATCAGGAGAGGCAGCAAAGGACCCACAATAGTCAAGCGACCTCACATGACAACATTTATAGTGGCTTAGTCTGCTTCTCCATGCCATGTCTATGTCCACTTGACAGGATGTCAATTCACATCTAACATTGTGCTCTGCTCCCCAGACTTTGTAAACAACATGAACCGGAACACTCGACGATAAAAAAATGTTTCTGGACTGAATAGATACTGTTGGCTCGATCTATACAGTCAGAATAAAGGTGATGGCTTGCTGTAATGTCCTCAAAAGATTTTGTGGGTTTCCTCTCCAAATGTTTTCTTAAATTTGGTCTGTGATTGGTAATGTGACAATGTGGGCATTTTGTCCTACCTACTGCCCGGCTCCGTAGCTGTGGATTAATGAAGGATGTACTTCAAAGGTGCCACATGAGGAATGGTTGATGTGTTTGTAGTTCAAGGGGGAACATGAGGTTGATGTATTGGCAGGCAAAGGTGACATATCAGGAACGGAGGTTGATGTATTGGCAGGCAAAGGTGGCATATCAGGAACGGAGGTTGACGTATTGGCAGGCAAAGGTGGCATATCAGGAACCGAGGTTGATGTATTGGCAGTCAAAGGTGGCTTGTGCATCTTACACCATTTCAGGTGGGCAACAAAGTGGTCATGCATAAATATTGTGGTAGCACAATATACACAATGGTAGTGTAGTTTTGTCTTACAACCAAGCCCACACCTGTGTATTGAATAATCTGAAAGAAAAAAAAAATCACTCCCTCACTTGCATCAATACATTTTTTGATCAGCTTCTTGTTTCAGAGAAAGAAAAGCAACATGCCCTGACAAAGTTGAACTTGTATATAGTTCAGGAAAATTATAACAAACATCAATCAATCATTTTAAAATCAATATTCCATTAAAACATTGCTAAACAATAATCATTTGAAACTTGACATACCTTCATGGACAACTGCCCTCGAAAAGTGAATCTGAAGATGATTCAATAATTTATTCTTTTTTTGGGGTTTGTCCACAGAAGTTGTACAGAAAGGACAAAGGTATAGGGAACATCAGGAGCTGCATTTCTCTAGTGCTGGTAAATTCCCACTTCGCCGGATTGTTATTGGAGTTGTGGCACCTGAAGAGAATACAATTTAAATCAGGACACATAAACCATATACTTTAACTCGCATTTATGATCATTTTAATGTTGGGTTAAACAGGGGTGTGCATCCAGAAGAGCCAAAACCCAGGATAGTAATTGCAGAAAGTGTGCAGAAATTTCTTTTTTTACAGTGGCTATGTGAGCGAGTGCGAGAGCGAGAGATTTTTATACATGAATAGGCCTATTGTACTTTTGTCTTTGGTGTGTTCTCACATATCCAGCGTGTACTCAAATGATGCTCCAGAATCAATGTGGAGTAAGTTCCTATGCAGTGTAAACGGGGTCAGAGGAATATCTTACCCGAAGAAGCCATCTCATGTATGGGAGCTAGAGACAGATAGCCGAAAATGGAAAATATAAATACATATAAAAAAGGACTGAGGGTTAGAGTAAATAAACTAAATCTTTAGCTAACAACATGTCGGACTGTAGATTTCGCTCCCTAAACTGACTACGAATTTACAAATTGTTAACATATTCTGTTAACAATATCGATGACTTCAGCTAAAATAAACTTTCATGCCCACAAATTATTACAGTTGGTAACTTAGTTAACTAGGCTACTACTGCGTTGGCGAGAATGCGTGGTGCAACTAAAAACGTTGAAATCGCGAAATATTTCGCAATAAATTGATATCAACCCTTAGCGAGTTTCTTTAAATAACCCATAATAACGTTACAGTACTGCTGGACAACAATCATTTTAAATCAATTTGTAGGAACTAGCATACCTCTATCTTGTGTAGCGAGTGTATCTTCTTCTTCGTCTTCTTTTTGCTTCTTTATTGGCGGTTGGCAAACCAGTTTAAGGTAAATTACCGCAACCAACTGGACGATAAGTATACTACAGGGGACTCAGTCTGTCTAGGGCTCCAGGTCTGCAGCCTTCCCCTTTTCATTCGAGGGGTGAACTACTCTTTTGAACGAAAGACTCGCTCAGACCCGAAGACCCATTCGAGGGGTGAACTGCTCTTTTGAACGAATTACTCAGACAGACCCGAAGATCCATTCGAGGGGTGAACTACTCTTTTGAACTAAAGACTCATTCAGACCCGAAGACCCACTCGAGGGGTCAACTACTCTTTTGAATGAATTACTCAGACAGATCCGAAGACCCAGGGGTGAACTGCTCATTTCTGTTTCCTGTCCTGTCTTTAGTCTTTCGTTCACTTTTCACGTGACTGCTAGGCGTAGCATAGAAAACGGAAATTATTGAATTGGTTCACGAGATATTATTACTGGTTTTGGGTCAGTTTTTTTCTGTTTTTCACTTTACAGTCAAATCAAACAAGTTTATTATATTAAACAGCTTATACTGCAATATTGTGTGATTTAATTCGAGTGTGATTGTTATTTGGCTGTATGGGACAACCTGATTTTAAATAAATACATCTTAAAGTTATATCAATATCGTGATATTTTGGCTAACTACAACACATCACGTTTCAGTAAAGGAGTATGTCATTTTAAAGATTCGTTCAAAATGAACGAATCGTTCATGAACGACACATCACTACCAGCGTCCACCACCGTGCAGTGGAAAGTTTTTAAAATGACAAAATTATGTTATTAACGATGGACATATGGGAATATTTAATTGTCACTGGATTAAGAATATGTGTTTAAGGCCAGTCGATCAATCGTTGCATATTAAATAAAACACTTTAAGAAACTGCTTAAAATTAAAAGATTTTTTTAAGTAATAACAATAACAAATCCTACGATCTTTGTAAGATAACTGAATTTGCAAGAACTCTATAGATATGTTTTGAAACTAAGTTTTACTTTTGAATGACTTCAAAGACTCAGACCAACTAAAACGTATATATTTGGGTAGATTCAAACTGTTTCTAAAGTAAACGCTACCCAGCACGATTTTCTTCGTCGCTGCGTGATTGTGCTCCCGTTCGTCGACATTGTAGCTCTTTGTTAGGGTTGTCCTGCCTAATATTTGTAGCAAGGTAGAGCGTTTGTTTTACCCAGTGGCAGTGCCACACAGTACAAGTTTGTTACTTAAAATCATGCTGTGGTCTCAATCGCTAACGACATCCAGAGATAGCTCCGCTCTTCCAATTTAAACACCTAGGTATCTTAAGAGAATAATTGATATATGCATGCAATACAGTTAGCTAGCAAACATGATCTCCAACTATTTCTGGACCGTTTTTTGACCAGACGTTTAAGCGACGGAATGTGCACTTGCCTTGTTCACCTGCCTTGTTCACCAAGCTCGCATTATTAGCACAAAAATATTAACTATGCCTATTCCACTTCCAAGTGCGTTGGATTTGGTTGCCAGGGTCAATAAATCCATCGTCAGACAATGACACAAGAACTTTATCTATTTATTGCCAGCCACACCCGAATCTTTCTGAGGCAGTTCCAAGGCGGCTGCAAAATAGTGATGGGTTGTTCGTGAACAATTCGTTCTTTTTTTAAGAAATCTTTCAATTGAACGAAATGAAGTGAATCCTACGAGCGACTCAAACGAACAAACAATTCAGCATAGAGGATTCTACGGTGGCCTTGAGAGGCCAAACATACTTCAATTTAAGAAAACACGTGCAAATAGACAAAACACAAGCAAATTAAGAAAACATCTTCATCAATTTGACAACACATGCGCAGCATTTCGATAATACCCTGCAAATACAGAAAACATTACAGAAACATTGTGCTGCAAGCACAGACAACACAACACAAAAGTGAAAAGAAGTGGTATGCGATATGAGACGCACCATCAGTCTCTATATGGCTCTGATAGCCTATAGGTCAACGCGTCATAGTTTTTGTGCCACCCCACAGCTTGAAAGATAGCCTATAATTTCATGTGAAAAAAAGGAGGGCATTTATGAAATAGGGCATAAAATGTGTAGGCTAATATAATCATAAAAGCTATTGTCTACATTATGGGCTCTTTAAAAAAAATAAAAAATTCTAACATGTTGCCCATGATTACAGCTGCAGCTATGGGAAAGGAGAGTTAGTTTGTTCCGTCAGAGCTAGCACACGAGACCAGCTCAACAAGGTTGAGAGACGCCGGGGCACTGTGGCTGCCCGCTCAGGGTGTCGTGGCAGTTATGAGACTGGTGTGCCCGGGGCAGTGCCAGGCCGCTGCCTGTGTCGTGCCCGAAAGTCTGTTGGGCGTGACCGGGGCAGTGCCAGGTAGCTGACTGTCGTGCCAAGTGCACTGCCAAGTCGGTGTGTTAAGTGCCCAGGTCTAGTGAAATGAAAGAAAAAAATGTGTTTAAATCATACATAGCCTAAGTGTTAGTGTAACTCTAAAGTGTAATTTTGAGCACTCTATTTATGCCTGCTTTAACTATGCCGCTCTGCATTTAATGCTTTTAGCGCCCCATGGGCCAATGTTGTATTTATTTTGTGTTTGCATAATCCTGTCACCAGGAAGTTGTACTAGCTCCTTCGGTTCACTACAGTGACAAGCTGTAGCAGAGTGCTAGATGTTCACAACCGATCTAAGCCATTTTTTTTTTTTTGTGCCTTTTGTAAGCATTGTCTGTGAGTATTTTGTTACATATTAGATAGCCTACATCTTGCAATATAAGTATATTTTGTACTGATGATGTAGTTTATGGAATTTTCTGTGCGCTGTGTAGATAAGCAGCCCAGCTCATGTAAGCAGGGCCGCCCATAAGGGGGATAAGGGGAAAGCTTTCTGGGGCCCAGCTGCTAGGGGGGCCCACGGAGGGCAGCAATAAATAATCATGTTCATCCAAAACATAAGCTATGATAACCAAATATTATTTTGACTGA
>JAPMUY010009785.1:0-35000 GCA_026901105.3 Galaxias olidus
TACATGGATACCGAATTAGGACGAGGGGGGGAATACGTCCATATTCTTTCCGTGCTCTGGCAGTGCGGTGGCAGAGCTACGTGCCGTGTTTCCTCTGGTCTGGGAAGATTCTTTTTTGGTCCAAAAATAGAAACGCTTCCATTTGTAACCCATCCTCAATTTAGATGATATGAGAAATGCCCAATATGGCATCTCTAATAAATGGCAAATACAGACATATGTAACAAAAAAAAAAGTCATATATGTTAGTGTATGTTTATTTGTAGAGCAGGTCTAGCAGTTAGTTATCATCATAATAGCAGACTGTGGGTTAAGGTGTGTGCTGGTTTTACAGAGCTCTCTGGGTCAGCTCCACGCCCAGTTCCTGCAGCTGCTGGAGTCGCTGGCCGAGTTCTGGGAGGTTCTGGACGGGATCGACAGCAAGACCTGGGTCCTGGAGCCAGAGAAACCCAGCCGGGCCGACACCATGAGGAGGATAGCCATCGGTACCACACACACACGCACACACACACACTAAGCCATGCATGCTTGTCCAGTAATCCCACCTGCAAACTAACTTCATAGATGTTGCGTTCTCAAACAACACGGCGGTTCATCCACGTCCAATGTCTGCAGGAAACAACGTGTCCATCAAGGTGGAGGTGGACCCGGCCCACCCCAAGATGCTGCCAGAGTGCTGCCTGCTGGGGGCCGACCACGGTACGGGACCCGTCACTCCACTCCCATCAGCCGTGCACAGCGCTCCAAACCGCACGCAGCGCCCCCTGGATAGGCCCAAGCTACGTGGCAGAAACTAGGCCTGCCCCTCATCCTCATAGAGACAGATCAGCGATCAGACGGGGGGAAGTAACGTCTGACAGGCAGGAAGGCGGAACCGACCGCGCGCGTCTACCCGGTGCCACGCCGACTCCTCCCCCCCCCCCCCAAGTTCCCACCACTTCACCCCCCCCCCCCCCGCCGGCCCAAGTTCTATTCAAGTCTGGCAAATTGTCACCGATTGTTTCTCTTTCTAAATCCAAGGTCACGCGCCGCCTGCGATACCTCGGCGGTTGCTTAGCAATGGCGCTCACGACGATATTAAAGACACACGGGGCTGACACCAAGACGGGGGAGGCAGGCGGCGGCGGCCCTCGAGCACGAGGGGTCGCGGAGGAATATTGCTTTTTAGCATGTAGGGATAAAATTCAGGGGAGTGATGAGGGAGCTGTGTGTGTGTGTGTGTGTGTGTGTGGGGGGGGGGGGGGGGAACAGCTTCCAGGTAGAAGGGACGCTTTTATCTTTCAAGACGTTTTATTATGTCTATTTTTATTTAAGTTACCGTGCACTGTTGTCGAACGCATTCAATTGTGCGTGTCGTTACTGTACATTCAAAACAACCTTGGCACCAGAGGAAGGCAAAAAAAAGAAACGGGAATTGTCCGGGTCTGTGCGGAGGCTTTTCATCTAAAATAGAAAAAGCTGGTAAATTGTTATGCAAATACAAATGTTGTTTCAGGCACTCCATGAAATGTAGTTATTTGCTCTCTTTGCAGTGGTGACACCTTTGAGGAACAAATTGAACGGCAACATGCACTTATGGTAAGAAGGTACACTACACCCCCCCCCCCTCCCCCCCCCTCCCCCTCCAATGCTCTCCCTCCCTGTTTGCCAACTGAAGCTTAATCTATTGTCTCCTGCCTGTACGACGTCTTGAAAAGAATCCCGACGAGCAGCTCCAGCACACAGCGGTTGGAAGCCGGTGTCTAAGGCACACACACACACACACACACACACACACACAGGTCCTGTGTGTCCTCCACACGTCCCCTCCCCCCGTGTAGTCACTAGCCCTCGCCGTCTGCATTTCCAACGCGGCGACAAAAACACAAGTCTCGTACTAATTGTGAGAGCCCTTCCCCCCCCCCTCTAATCTTGCCGCCTCATTTGCATGTGTTTAATTAGTGTGTGAAGGAGCTGTCTGGTGTGCCCGCAGGAACCCGGACTGCGACGTTCTGCAGAACCTTCGGGATGTTTTGGAGATAGAATTCCCGTCACCTGCCACCCACGAAAAAGCTGTACGTTGGCCGTGTTTTCACTTTCATTTCCAACGCCACGTCTCTCACAATTTTGCGGTCTCGCTCTCTCTGTGTGCGTGTGAGAGAGAGAGAGAGAGAGAGAGAGAGAGAGAGACGTAAAAAGAAGCTGAAGTTATAGGGGTTGGACACATAATTTAATAGCTCTGTTTATTTGCCTTTTTTTTCCAGGTTTTGCGAGAGGTGGATGCAAATCCCCCTTAATTGGGTTGTTTACAGATAAGATCATTAGAATAACAAAGATGGCAGAATCCGCACCACTATCAAGATCGCTTTAATCACACAAACCCATTTATCTTCTTTTTTTCTCTCTCTCTCTCTCTTCTCACCACCATTTTTTTTTTGGCAGACGGGTTGAAAGGGCGCCGTGTTTATCCGCTGTCGCCACGGTGATTAATGCCTCAGCATCATTAACATTCACGGGAGCGTCGGGAAAAAAAAAAAAGTTTAGTTGACCAGATGTTGAAATTTTTTACCTGCCATCCCTCTTTTAATGGATCGCTCTGCAAGAACAGGAGCTCCTCATCACATCTCGTTCGGTATGCAAACGGGCGAGCGTAATGGCCGAGGAGGAGAGACTGGACGGGGGGGGGGTGGGGGTGCGGGGGGAGAGATGCGTTCACACGGTGCCAGAGCGAAAAGGGTGCGTGGCGGTGTACAGAGTTGAGACCTAGAGCATGACCTCATGTAGAGATGGTCAAGGCTTTATCAAAAGTGGTCCGGTAGAACCGTCAGGGTGCACAAAACGTAGATATCTCTGATTTCTGTTTTTACCGCTTGAAATCTTCCATGTATTTATTGTGTGTGTGTGTTACGCAGAGCTTCAGCGTGGAGTGTGGAATCTGTTACTCCTACCGACTGGAGGCAGCCATCCCTGACCAGGTTTGCAACGACCCACGCTGCGGCCAGCCCTTCCATCAGGCCTGTCTGTACGAGGTACAGTATGTCTCTCTCTCACACACACACACCCCCCCTCGCCATTGGGCGCAGTGGACATAAGCACAACACAACGCCCTATGTCTTCCACAAGACTTGTCTTTATTATAAAATCCAGTGGGGCTGCAAGGAGTGTGGGGGGGGGGGGGCACGACGGTGAATACAAAACGTGGGACTCCGTAAACATTCCTTCACTGTGTACCTTCTGCCTCGAGCATTGTTCTCTTTCCCCTCCGCTGTGCCAGTGGCTTCGCGGCCTCCCCTCCAGCCGACAGAGCTTCAGCGTTGTCTTTGGAGAATGCCCCTACTGCGGCAAGGTACCTCCCGCACACAACACCGGCTGCACCAGCAACCTTCGGCGGGCCCGCTTACCGCTTGGTTTTTTCCCCCGTATGTTCAGGCTCGATCAAAACACGCGACACAATGCGCCGCATTTTATTTAGTCACTACTGAGTTGCATTGTGCCAATAAGTATGGTCCATTCAGGAATAAAATGTGTAAAAGTTCTGTAAACTTACGCCATTGGCAACGCCAAGGTCAACAAATATGTTGTCGAACTAACGTTGACAATGTGTCCACGCGTGTCGACTTTCTTGCAGCCGATAACCGTGAAGATGGCGCCGCCGAAACCCTGAGGAGGACCCGGCGGGCTCCCGGCCCGGCGATCAGGCGCCCCCCGCCACGGCCACCACAGCAAGCAGGGAGAGCATCACACAGAGCGCGGCAGCGACGTAGCGCCCGACTCGACCGGAGCCTTCCTGTTCCGACTCGTGACCTTTGACCTTCGGCTCTTCACATTCGCTTCCTTGGTAGGGGTCCGGGCGGCGCCGAGCAGTGCGCCGCCACGATTTGCGGAGGCCGGGGTCAGACGGCCCACCTTCGTTTGAAGACCCGTGGTCCCCGAGAACTCCGACTGTCTGCCCGTGGCCCTCCCGTCGGTAGGGGGACACCAGGCCCAGTCCGTCGGCTCGCCTCCGACGTCCGGGCCCGCCCTTTTCACCGCCGTCTGCTTCGCCGGGCGTGTGGGAGCGTCCATGTTTGATCTCCTTAGCAAAGGCCACGTTGAGGGTTTTGGCGGGACGCCGTTTGTATTTCGCTGCCGTTTTCTGTTGAAGAGGTTAGTTCAAGATATTGACTCCCAAAAAAAAAAGAAAAAAAAAAGTCAAATGTAAACTAAATAAATCAATCAATCTAAAATGTACTGTACTTGTTTTATATAATAAAAAAAGAGCAACATTGATGAATGTCATGTCATTATAAAAACGTGCCGTTTATTTGTGACCACAGTTTTGATGAATGTATGAAGCAGAGCACTGCCTGTTTCCATCACCCTGTGGAGGGGGGGGTAGTAAAGAAGGCATAGGGATGGAGTGGCTCTAAGCTTTAGCGTTTCGGTCTCACCCCCTGCTCTGGCTGCGGTCGGGGGCCTATAGGAGGGCCCCTGATGTAGCGCGCTTCTATGGGCCTTGGCCTCTCCTCCTCCTCATCACCATCATCATCCTCCTCCTCCTCCTCTTCGTCCCAGTCTACATACACGGGTGCACCTCTGGTTCTGGGTGATCTTCTGGGAGCTGTTCCGGTGGGCTGTGTGCCAAGGATAAAGAGCAGTGTGTGTGTTCAAAGAGACCGACCCATTCATGGCTTTACTGAGACATTTGAATTGTAGACACTACACACATCTACTTGGTCCTCACTACCCCGTTAATTATACTATAGAAGGATGTGTGTAACTATGGTCTTCAACACATTGGGATGATATTTACGGATTACAAACAGTTATAATGACCACTATCAGATTTGTACATTTTCCAAAGAACAGGCATTTATGTTGCTTGGATTCCCACCTGCTCTGTCTGTGGCGTGGCTGCGGGCCGCCCTCTGATGTAGCGAGGAGCCACGGGTTTGGGTTTCCTCTCCTCTTCTTCATCCTCTTCCTCGCCACCGTCCTCTTCCTCGCTGTCCACTGTAGGCTTGGCCTTGGAGGGCCCTCGGGCTTGACCTGCCTTCTGCGGGGAGAGAACACAGGAGAGACAAGAGGCCAAAGACCCGCTGTGCTTATCAAAAATGAAATGGATATTATTGACATGTACGTGCATTTCCACGCCTCTCCCGTCTCACACGCGAAGCCATTCCTTCAGAACCGTCCCTTTCTCAAAACGTCTCGCTGAATTGGCCAATCGAATCACCAGGCCGCGCGCCCTGGCTATAATGAGTTGCAGGACTAACACGGAGAAATGACTGGAGTCCAAGTGGCCATTCCACGGCCTTTACTTCCAACGGCATTTACCCTTCCACTTTGTAGAGCCGCGACGTGTTTAGCTAGGGATCAAACCGGCCCGCTCTCCAGCATGGAAATGAGACGCCGGATCACAGGAGGGGGAGAAGAGAGCATAATTGGGGCCGGGGGGGCGGTGAGCCTGATCTTCTGCCCTGTGCAGAGTAGAGTGTGTGTCGTCGGCTCTCTCTCAAATTGGGTTGTTTGGAGTGGGGGGCGGTGTGGGGGTGCGTCGGCGCGGCTCAACAGGTCAAGTTAGCCCGCCGTCGGGGAGAGGCTCAAGTGATTCCGGGGGGGGAACCGCGGACCCTCTCCACTCCAGGCCCCTCTCACGGAGCGGCCGTCCGTACATTCGTTCGGGGGGGGGGGGGGGGGGACCCCCGACCCCCGACCCCCGTTCACCACGGTCAAGATCCCCCTCGAACGACGTTTGTAAAGAGAAGAGAAAAAGAAAAGGATTTCTCCTGCCGGCTGAAAGAGAGAGAGAGAGAGAGAGAGAGATGGAGGAGGGAGTGCTGTGACAGACTTGGTGCTATAGGATGTCCCTATGAGACGTACATATCTCCTGTGAAATACTCCCTGCTGTGTGTGTGTGTGTGTGTGGTAAATAAAGACGTGTCATTGGATGAGGTGGGCAGCGTCGTGGACCGTGTCCGCGGGGGGTGTAAATCTATCACGCCGACTAAGCACACATACTCACTCACTCTCTCACTCACTCACACACACACGCTTTCCTATGCCGATATAAATCAACGCGACCACTACACAACTCCACTTGGTCAAATCCAATATGATAGAGTTTGGCCATCTGGTCGACATTAACCTGCACTCAACCTCTGGACAGATATACTGGTGTCAGATTGATCGTGTCTGTGAAGACGGTGTGCCATGCTTACGGTAAATTATCGCTACCTAGCTCAACCATCCATCAATGTAGAACAACAACCTGTACTACAGCGTGTTTCATATTCGACCCATGTTAACCTTAGTTATTTACATTCATCCCCACTATGCTCCTGGTTATTTCAAACCAGAGGCTGGCTGTAGGATCAAGCTGTAGGAGGTATCCAGGAAAACACATGCAACTGCAACGATGAAATGGTTCCGTCTGTTACCTTGCCCCTGGCTGGAGGATTTAACGGTCCGGCGGAGGGCCCTCCTGCTGCCTCTCCTCCGGGCCCAGACAGGTCTAACCGTCCCGGGCCCCCGCTGGCCAGTAGCTCCCTCAGCCTCTGGTAGTCCGGACGCTCTTTATAGTCCAACGATTTGACGTAGAGAAGGAGGCTGGCCACTTCGTCTGACAAAAACAGAGAAAGGTCTTTAATGGGCATGCACGCGCAGTCGTCAATCATAAATGCTGGGTAAATCACCAAACAACTCGTAGGTCTCACTTCACCGACAAGACTTCTGAGTGGCCATTTATCTCTTTCAGTATTATATATACAGTATATCTGGAGCATAGTGTGTGTGGCACTATCACTGCAAAACCCGTCTCATCCACCCTCAGCCGGATTGCTCTTCAGTCCCACCAACTCAAGTGTGTGTATGACACACACCGTTTTCTCTGAGTTTTAGCACACACACACACGCACGCACGCACGCACAAAGTTGATGCATGCCCAAGCAGTTATCAGTGGCGGCCAGCCGGGGCCTAGCCAGTGAGGGAGCAAAGGGAGATAGAGCCAGTTCCTTTCATAGATCATACACTGTACACACACACACACACACACACACACACACACACACACACACAAAGGGCCCGTGAACTGTGTGAACTCTGTTGAGCCGCGAGATAAACTACAGAGGTTTCGGGAGACGTGATTAGAGGCCTGCTGGTGGATTGGGGATGGGAGGGCGATATATTTTGGGAGTCGGGGTAACGGGGGTGTTAGACTGGAGTGCT
The DNA here is from genome assembly GCA_026901105.3 of Galaxias olidus. Classification (NCBI taxonomy): domain Eukaryota; kingdom Metazoa; phylum Chordata; class Actinopteri; order Galaxiiformes; family Galaxiidae; genus Galaxias; species Galaxias olidus. Next base: position 7,187 of record JAPMUY010009785.1, read on the forward strand.
GCCTCACTGTGTTTTTGGCCTCTCGTTTTTCAGTGTTTCTCTAGTCGGGCACAGTTCCAGAGGGGGGGCCTCATCGTCGCTTACCTGTGCTGGCTCCCCTCACGGACAGCTGGGTTACCGAACCCGGCAGGTCCTCCATCAGCCTGAAACGAGAGGCAACGGACCCACAGACGGGAATAAAACAGAAGCCACACTTAAGTGAGACCCACTCTCGTTTTCCAAGAGAGAGAAGCGAAACATACTGGACGAGTACCATAGTGAAACTACCTGAGGTGTATGTACACGCGGTGTGGTTTGTGGTTTGCGATGCAGCTGGTACCTGGCCTTGGCCTCTTGGACCTGTGAGGGCTTCTTCAGGTAGGAGTCCCAGGGCAGTGCCCCACACAGCCAGTGGAGGAGACAGAAGCCCAGCACCTGGAGGTCCCCGCGCCGGGACGGAGCTGGGTTACAGGAGGGAGGAAACGACGCTTAGAAAACAACACCAATTCAGGACGAGTAACAAAATAAAAGTGTTATAAAAATTCTTCAGTATTCTCTATTTTTGATCATTTTTTACCAGGCCCAACACTTGAAGCAAATATAAGCTTAATAAATAGGACCCAGAGTCAATGTACAATAGCTACAAGATGTAAAGTTATTGTTAGATAAATGAGGTCCTAATCCTACCAAAGTGTAGCTTTTTATAATATGTCATGTTAATAGGTTAATACTTAATACTAGACTAGGTACATTTATGTTTATCTGTACTTGTCATTTGCCCTCCTTCATTTTAAATCAGGCTGGGTTAAAAGTATTATTATTTACCGTCAAAAGGATTCAAAAACAGGAAATGAAGCAAAGTTCTAACTAACGTCTTGGCAGCACGGTAGCGCATAAAAAGACAAAGGTCAATGTTATTGGTAGGGTTTTTTTTTTTAGGAGGTTGTCTTGCGGCGTGTCTTGATTAGAGTTTAAACGACGACTCCTCTTGCACTTTAAACCTAGCAGACGCCCCGTGATAAGCTCCCGTCCGTAATCACACAAACAACAAGGGCCACGTGACAACGTCGCCGAGAAAGGGGAGACGACGGCGACTGATTAGGGGTGATTGTAGGTTGAAGTGAAAAACAGACCAAAAAAAAAAAAGAAAAGAAAAACGTTATCGCGGGGATGATTATGATGACGCTAATGATAATGGAGGTGTATTGTTTTCTCAGCTGGTGATTCCTAACTCTCCTTCCTGCTCTGCGCGGCCCCACTCCAACAGGCAAGGCAGACTTAACTGCGGGGCAGGACGGAGGGAGGGGGAGGGGGACGTTTTACCTCCGTCCCTGGCCCTGTTTTAAGAAACTACATCCCCCACGGTCTGCCGTCGTCGGGTCCACGAGGGGGGGGACAGTCTGTGGAGTCACTCCACGTCATTGATCCCTTCTATTCCCACACCCTTCCTTTTCCATCCGCGTGGCTGGAGAGGTTCGAGTAGTAAAGCACACAGATCCCCAGACAGTACTAAATCACTGCCGCGTGTTACGGGAGCCAACGTCGCGGTGTGCTCGGCTGACCTGAGCTCGGATGTGCCGTGTCGGCGCGCTTCGGAGCTCCCTTTGACCTTTGAGTCGTTTTCGGCTGCCTCCTGGTGTGAGGTCCAGCGACGTTACCTCCACCGGTCAATCCGACGTACATTCTTGTCTCGACCGAGGCGACCTCGCCGCTAACAACCTGCCTGGGTGACTGCTGTCGTGAGTTACACTACTCAGAACAGGGCCAAGTCTGCTTCTTCTGCTTCTATATCCTAAAAAAAAAATAAAGGAAATACTTCCCTCGATAAATGGGCCGCTTCCGGCTCAATGAACTAGCGGACCGGTCCAGCCTCCGAGTCGGGTTCTTCACGGACCGTTCTTGGTCGCGGGCTGCAGCGGTCCGTCGACAGGGCTGGAGCGAGTCCGTCCCAAGGGCCAGGCCCGGAGAGGTTCTGGCGGCTCGATGCGGAAACGGCACCCGCCCTCCATCCCCCAGAGAGATGACCTATTGACGGGCCTTTATCGAAGGGAAGAAATCTCCACCCTGATCCCCGACTGGAATCGATCCCCCTCCGCCACGGACGGACCCTCCCCTTTTCAAAACGGCCGGGCTGTCCGGCCGGCCCCAGAGGCAGCCGCCGCGAGCTCCGTAGCGGGCTGGTTTATTACGAGACTAAATAAAACGAGGTTCTAATGGATAAAGTATGAAGTGTTTGAGCTGGTCGTCCACTCCACAACGCAGAGGTATATCCGGTACGTTCGCCGGTTGTCCTGTTAACAACGTTCCTTCGGAAGGCGTCGAGTACCCACGTGAACATCCCATTCGAAGCCTCTTTTAGTCGGCCATTAATTACAACGCTACCTATCTGCAGTGAGCTGACTGAAGGGGAATACGCATAAAAACGAGCACGAGTGACATCGACACTTGGAAAGTGGTACGGCAACACAACAGATTAATAATCAGATGGAATTCAACAAGTACATTATGAATCGCTGGCACGTGCTCTGGGCCCGCTATCGCCGCGCACAATAGACGGCCGCTCCGGATTTATGAATCTTGGCTCGACCAAAAGAAGGTTGAGAGACGCACACGCACACGCGCACGCACGCACGCACGCACGCAGGCAGGCAGGCAGGCAGGCAGGCAGGCACGCAGCCAGGCACGCACGCACGCACGCACGCACGCACACACAATCCAGAGAGCCTATGCACACCCCGGGCTCGTGACGGAAGGGTCGAAGGGAGAATGTTGCCGGCAATTATCTCCCATTGTTGTTGGGCGCGGTGTCAAACTCTTAAACCCCTCTCCTTGGTTGAAAGCTCTCCTGTCCCCCCCCTGTCCACCCAGCGCCTCGCGATAGGTGATAATTACACCGTTTAACTTCAGGTTCCTCGGCCCGCCGCTCCCCGGCTCTGTCCCCCCCCCTAAACCTTCGCCATGGCAACCCGTCAACGGGGAGGAGGGACGTGAGAGCAGGTGTCGTGAGGTCAGAGAGTCACCGGGGGTTGGGGGGGGTGAAGGGGGAGGAAGGGTCCTGGCGGGTTTCAAATGATCAGTGTCTCCCTGTGTTACAGTTCCAGGCATGAACGCTTCGGGAGCCAAATGCTTTAAATTAGGGGTCACGTAATTGAATCTCGTATACCCCCCACTTATGAATTATTGACATAGGTCAAGGATTGTAACGGAGATGCTGAAATGAAAAAAGGGCCAAGAGGGCAGTTCTATCATATCTAGTTGCTTGTTGATCAATTGGTAAAGGGATGCTAGATAATTTATTGTCCCTGGTTGGTGCACGAGGGTGTGTGTGTGTGTGTGTGTGTTTCATTTAACTAGGCTATTCAAAAAAGATGCCGCAATTGCAGCGTGTATCCCAGCCCTGCTGTAATAATCTAAACGAGTCTACCACAAGAGAACCTCATCAGAATCAACTTTCTATGGGGTTGAGAGCGCCACCGCTGCCCGTTCTCCATTCATATTTCATGAACCCTTCTCTTCCTCCTTTTCCCCTCCATCTCTCCAGTCTGAAACGTATTGAAACATATCACCATTGACGTTTCGTTTTTTTTTTTTGGTCTCTCCTCCTCGCGTGCGCGCTATCGCTGACCGATGCGTATTTCTTTTGGTCCCCCGTCCACAACGGTCCGGCGTCGATGGAATCGCCGGCGCGGCCATTAGGCAGTCCGAGCCACGCTCCCTGGCGCTATCGAACGGGCGAGCGGTCGGTGGGCGTCCGGAGCGCGCGAGCGGCCCGGTCCGCTTCTACCCCGAACATCAAAGGCCCTTAATTAATGACGGATGAATACGCGATGCAGGTTACGACTCGGGCTAATTAGGGAATTGTTAACCGGAGACCGCGCCGGGGAACGCGGCGGAGCCGGGGAAGGGGAATCGATGGCAAGTAAAGAGAGGGAACATGTACTCAATTTGCCAGATAATGTGTTCCCGATATCAGGGGGAGGGAGGGGAGTCGGAGGGAGGCAGCGGCCGGTAGAATTGTATTGATAAACGGGAATTCTGCAAAGGCGCGGGGGGAGGGGAGGGGGGAGTAAAGGGAGTACTTACGGTGAGGTTAATCTACCGAATTAGGTTTAGAGCCTAAACAGCATAGTCGCGCGCGAGTCGACTACTTCAGGAACGGACCGTCGACCACGTCTAGATATCCCGTCTTGACACAGTCCTTACGCACGCATGGGTATGGCTTACTATTGGGGTGCCTCTGTAACTAGAGATATCCAGACGGATCTGGGGCACGGGCGACGCTGGCTTCTATGGTCGGAGGGCGGACCTTACCGGCGCCTTTGTGAGCGTCCAGGCTGGTGTACTCCATGGTTCCATTGTGACCCTTCTTGGGGTTGTCTTTGTAGTCCTTGTGGATGCCATCAGGGCAGTAGCGGTAGGCCAAGCCGTAGTCAGCCAAGTACACCTACACAGGGACATGGGGAACAACAAAGTTACGTTAATATATAAAAGACATTTTCCAAAAAGTTATAAATTTCCAGACTCATTCGAGATTTCCATGGTATTATTATTTAATTTACTTATACATTCATATTTATTTTGTGTGGTAGGGGGTTGCAAATGTTAGCATTACTTTACTGTGTCTGCCTACACAGAAGCCACGGCCCACCAGGCCAGCTCACGCTGTGTCCTCGCTGAAGGCTATCAGTGGGCAGTGTTCTTAGCATCAGTGGTGGCCGTGGTGGCCGTGGCGCCGCTCACCTGTTCTGGATCTCTGTGACCGAGCATCAGGTTGGCCGCCTTGATGTCCGCGTGGACGTACTCGTTGTCGTGGATATACTCCAGAACATTCAACTGGAAAGGTGAAGCAAATATGGAGGCCATGAGTTTTCAAAAGAGGCCTCTAGGTGTAACCATGGACACCTTAACATGCTGTAAAGCCAGTTGTTTTTAACTTCAAGACATGTAGTCTCATGGTACCCTTCAACTTGTACATATTGCTGCAAGGCGTTCCCTTTACCATAGTTTGTGCCAGATACAACACCGTGGTCTTCCTCAGCCTCCCTCCGTTGCGATTGCACACCTTCTGCAAGTCGATGCCCAGACGATCCATGACCATGAATCGATACCTGCGTGAAAAACACATCCCGGTTAGGACTCACAAATGTCCAATAACACGATGAAAGAGTCTTTAGCCTTTGTTTTACTACTATCACATGACTACAGTACCAGTCAATGAATTCCTGAGCAGCACTGGATGAGTACCTGGTGCCGTTGTGCTCTGCCAGCCCGGAGCCCCAGTACGTTGGAATCCCCAGAAAGTCCAGCTTCCTGCTTTTCCTCCATCTCCACACTGGAACCACAGAGGATAATGTTCTCTAGCAGACAAGCGTGCAACACACACACACACACACACACACACACACACACACACACACACACACACACACACACACACACACACACACACACACACACACACAGACACACACACAGACACACACAGTTCCCAAATCGGGAGCCCTGGCATGAACCCGGTGGCGTCTGGACAGCCTGACTGGAGCTCCACCAGACTGGCAGGTGGTCAGGGGCCCAGCGGAGTTCCGGGCATCATTACGTGTGAGTGGATCTCTCTCTCTCTCTCTGTGTTCTCTCCAAACGAGCGAATTACAGCTCCCACCAAACACAGGCAGGGAGCTGAGCCGCCACAGAGGTTCATGTTGGCTTTGGCTTATTAATTACAGCGAGTCCACAGACACTCCTGCTACGCCGGCGCGAGGTCTTACCCAGGCAGACAGGTAGTACTCACCGGCATCTGGTTTGGCAGCCCGCTGGTAGAACTTGAGCTCCGAGAAAAGGGGTCCGTTCTCATGGAACTCCTGTGCATCACAAAATCAAGACAGTAAAACATGCAGCACATCTTAAGTATACTTGTTGACAGAAGTAAAGATGCCGCACACAGAAGTATATAACAAGAACTCTTCTGTGAATGCCGTACCCACCACTTTGATGACAAATTCAGAGTCCTCTGCAACACGCGTGTCCACATTTTGGGATGCTTTTTGAAAGAAATTATTTAAAAAAACGGTGTAACCAAAGTTAGAGAGAAAGAGTGACATTTGAGTATGAAAAGTGACCAAGAAACCATGATGATTGTGAAAAGGGAGGCTAGATCCATTCCCAAGGGACACATGTCAATGAAAAAAAAATACACAATGCAGATAGATATAGGCCTATATGTATAATATGCGCAAGTCTGTATTCCTGTGTGTGTGTGTGTGTGTGTGTGTGTGTGTGTGTGTGTGTGTGTGTGTGTGTGTGTGTGTGTGTGTGTGTGTGTGTGCCTATGATGGCATAATGGAACTTTAACTTTTGGGCATGAGGCTACTTCCCACCCATTCACTCTACAGTGTTATTACCTAGATAGATCAGTCCAAAACCACCTTGACCGATGATTTTGCCCAGACGCCATGTCATCTTTTCCGTGTCAGTCAGGAGGAAACCGTCTGGTAGTGGGTTAGGTAATGCCTTTTTTCTTGGTGCCATGAGAGCTGCTTAGGTCTGGAAATGTGGAAATATAGCTAAATACTATAAAGCCAGAAAATAATGAGCTGTCACCCAACACCAAAACCATGTAATCTATTATTGTTTTTGAGGGGTGTATCAGAACAAGCATAGCACATTGGAAACTATCTTAGAAATTTTATTTAATTTAACCTGAACGTACTACCAAACCGTGTTATTCTGACTCCGTGCCCCGTGAAACATTTCATATGTCCAATCCCAGTAGGACGTAAAGGTCAAAGCTAGAAAGGCGATACCAGTTACACTTCTACTTTCTGTTTTGATTTCTGAATAAGTGTAATTCAATAGATTCCGATGCGGTAAAAAAAATTTGGGGTGGGGCAAAACTAAACGATCAGACAGATGGAAAGGAGAACGGACAGAGAGCAAAAACAGTTCTTATAACAAAAAGGACTCCAAAGAGTTGTGGTTCCGTAACGGTTGTGGAGCTTTAGCTAACAGCTAACTAGCGCAAACTAGTTGTTTACCAAACGATTATCAATTTGCTTACAATTAATTTAGCTACATATTTTGTGATTAATAATAACAAATTATAACGCTACATACCTTAAATTATGTACCGAAAGCTTTGATCACAGAAACAAGAACAAGCTACTGCTTTCAAAACCGAAACAAAACACCTCTTACTTCCTGAAAGTTTGTCCCTCCCGCTGCCTGGTTGATCCAATGACAGTTGGACTTAAAGACATGATCGATCATACGTCACAAACCTTCGATTTTAAACTGCTTTCCCAGCGCGTTGTTGTTGCCAATGGGTAAATATTTACCCTGGCTCCTAACTATATTAACTACTCTTTTACCTACGTGCAGCTTTACGTTATTATCATCAGGGACATGCAGCTACCCAATTTGTCACGGTTGAGTTTGGCCGAGTATTTTCGACAAAGAGATGGTGAGTGTTTGATTTTAAATATTTGTTGAGAGATTGATAAACAATAGCTAAGACACGCAGCCTCCAGTTTATTTACCTTAGGCAAACCCCAGTTTTCTGCAGTTAACACACTAATCAATAACAGAACTGGCTTTGTTGAACGTGGACCCCTTGATTTAACACAGCTTGATCCAGTTTTTCATGCACGTCTTGGTCAATATCATCCCTCTGTTGCCTGACACACACAGTGAGTTTACAAAAACGAATGCTGTGACTTATTGTGAATGCAATTTAAACACACTTACCACATTACTGCACTCTCCACTTCCCTGTAAGGTTTGTTTTATTCAAAGAGGAGCAAAAGTGCCTACTTTTCCCTGTCGGCACGCACCTGCAGCAAGCCAATCGATTCGCCGGCACCCTTAGGGCCTAATTTAAGGCTCAAGGACTCTGCTATAAAAAAATATGATGGGTTGTGAACATCGGAAAGCAAGGGGGAAGAAGAATGGAAAACTAGGTCTGCTTTGGAATTAGGGAAGAATTGAGCAGATGTATGCAAAGATCAATAGATAGGAGGTTTCTATCCGGCAAAGTAGAATATGATGAATTTAGCCTAATCACTTCCACATAGGGCCTCTTGTATTACTGAATGGCCAGCTAATGATGCAAGTTGTACATAATTGGCTAAGCGTTCTTTGAATGGCTTAATCTCCCCTGAACATGTTTCATGTTAACTTATCAATTATTCAGTGTGAACAAGATGCCATCTTATTAGGCCTGTTGGTTTTACTTGGTGCTCAGGAGAACGTGCCCAAGGTGATGACGCTTGCTCTTTTATGTAGGCCATCTCTCCACACTGGCATGGTCCAGTACGTCTTCGTTGCCAGTGGTGGGAGCGGATTCAGCCAAAAGTGAACTACATCATTCGTGGGGTGGCATCATAATCCTCTCGCTAGCCGTCTTTCGCACTAGCTGTCTTATCTCTATCTCCTGCCTTTCCCCTTCTCTGGCCTCCATCTCTCCCACTCTGTCGCTCCCTCCGACTCCCCTCCGCCTCTCACCCGGGGTAATTACTCTGTGAGCTCGCGGTGTGCCTTGCGAGTACCGGCGGACGCGGGCACCTCTCGCCGGCTCTCATAGTCTGGGCACGGTGACACCAATCTAGGCGAGGGCGCGACACCATTTTGTGTAACTGGCCCTTGTGACGGAGACGCCGTAATTGTCGTAATTAGGGAGAGCGGCCCAGGGGTGGCACGACGCTGACCCACCCCCAGCCCATGTCCATATGGCAGGAGGCTGATAATGAGGCCAGTAATGCGCTGTGTCCGTCAGGGAGAGACACTCAATATGGACGCCAGGGCGGAGGCACGGAGGGTGTTAACGCTTCCGTCTCGCCTTCTTGCAGCGGTGTGTTCCCTCTCTCCCTCCCGTCACTCGTTCCCTCTTTCTGTGTGCAGGGGCAGTGTGGGAAATATGACCTAGTGTAGGTATGAAGAGTTTATATCTGAGTTCTTCAACTCTACATTTCTTAACACAAGTAGCTCTGTTTGATCTCTGCACGTATTTAATATAGGCTTGGACATTGATCTGCATTGTGTTACTTTTCATAGTTGTCATCTAGAGCATGTCTCTGTGTAAGAAGTAATTTAGTTAGTTTAATCCCACTCATAACATGGTGTCCTAACAATGTTTTGTTTTACATCCTATTTTGTTCTCCCTGTCTCCCTTTGCTAGCTACACACAGCTGGCATCATTCTTCAACTCTGAGGCGCTGTACAGTTTGTGAATATGAGATGTATTGCCATTTCAAATTAATGTAATACAAATCTAATGGCCAGTAATGAGACTCTGTTTTGCCATTATGGAATGTGTGTGTGTGTGTGTGTGTGTGTTTGTATGTGTTTGTATGTGAGTGAGTATTTGCAATATGATTTGATGCTAATAAACCCATACTTTCTGCTCCAGGGAGCAAGCACTGACCAGGATTCATATTAGGCCTTAATGGCTTTGAGGCCTGGGGCTAAATAGCAATAGAAAACTCCAAAACCAAACATCATTTAGCCTTCCATTTCCCTTGATGTGGCCCAGCAAGTGGAAATTGCAGATGTGTAGCTGTTTAACCATAATTTGCTTTATTTTGAGCACCCATTCAACTCAACAGTGTAATAAAGAGCAACACAAAATAGTTTTGGGTGATATTTTGTGTTTTAATATTGATTCATAGTAGTCGATCTTTCATTGATTTTAGCCTCATCTTTATCTTAAAGGGCCATAGGTCCTACTTGTGGTTTCCATTATATTTAGTTGAAGAAATGGTGATGCATGGACCTAATACTTGACTCCATTGACCCTTCAATAATCAACCTAATCAGGGGTTACAACCTTTGTCGGTGACGAACTCTTGCTGGCGAGCGTCGCCCCATTGACCGCCTCGGTACGTTCTGTGAGTTAAGTGCGGAGACTTGGTATCGCTGTCGAGCCCTTGAAACGACAACATCCACATAGTGTTTCAGCCACTGAAAAGGCAATGCATACGTTGTCGTCGTCCTCCCGACGGCCAATCATTTGAAACGGATCAATGCGGCCCTTTCACTCGGCGGTGCCCAAGGACAGTCTCTCACCGCGGAGCCAAAGTTGCTCCGAGTCAAAGGAAAGCGCGGAGTCGCGAATAAAGCCAGGCAGAACGTAGCGGTCCACCTTGGCAGCAGGAGGAGCGCGGGTCACCACTTCGGCGGCTCGCTCTCCGCGCGGCTGTCTTTGTTCCTCTCCGGCGCGCTCCGTTTTGACACGCCGGCGACGGCGGCGGTGCGTCGCAGTCCCTGACCGAGCAGAGGTGTGCGGGGCCGTCGGCGCAGCGAGAGTGCAGAGGGAAGAAAAGAGCCTGAGGAGAGAGGGATGAATGACGCGTCCTTTCCCCCGTCGCACACAGGTCCTTGGCGTTTCTTTGGACGGCGGTTGTCACTCCACCGCTGAGGTTCCGTCGTGTTTTTTTTTGTTGTTTCTTTTTGCTGTTACTTTTGTTTTGCGTGCTTGTTTGGACAACATCGCTTAAGGTTTTCACCCTCGCGTTTGACTTGTTTGTGTTGGATTACTCATTATTCTAGGGAGCAAGGCCGTAGGCCAACGTGTCTGTGTTTTCCGAAGACGGGAGTTTGCCGTGTTGAACGGACTAATGTTTCTGAGTGTGCTGTTGTCTGGAAAAAGCCACTGGACAATAGACGAAGGCCAAGATGAGTTTGAGAGGAGAAACTCGCACACGGAAAGGTCCTAGGTTCACTTTGGCTTTCAAATACACAGTATGCAGGCTTGTTTGCGTTTGACCCCAAACTGACCCCCGCACAGGACATGAGTGGCCAATCCACGTTGAACACTTGACTGCGTACTGGATTTGGCTGCACAACGCTTTAGTTCACCTTTATACTGCACACTATGTATTCTTTGTTTGATTTAAGGTTCACGTCGTTTGGTGTTTGGAGTCACAGGTAAAGGGTAATGTTGTGCTCTCGAACAGGAGGACGCGCAGGCAAAGCAAAGCAAACTAACAAAGCAGAAGTGTGTCTTTGTGAGTGTGTGTGGGTGGGCAGGGTGGGGGAGCGCATGTTTTTGTACGTGCCTTTACAGACAAACGAGGAGACTATTATTTTGGAGGACAACATTGTTTATAAAATTGTCATTTGGGGCAAGGAAGCTTGTGAATAGGAAAAAAAAGCAGGACTGAAATACAGAATGAGAGGTCAATTGCAGAGGGAGGGGATGGACAGACACCTTAAGAGAGGTGCTAAATTTGTTTAAAAGGCCTTGAAAAGCCTCCATGTGAGTTCTGCAAGTTAAAACAAGTCAGTGTGCTCTAAGTAGAGTTAACTCTTCCAGAACATTCTCCAAGTTCCAACCTTAAACATCCATCTGACTATAATGAGAGAGAAAACAAAATGAATATCTGATGTGGATGTCGAGTTTTTGTATATTAAAATTTGTGTCCGCTTTTGATGTCGACTGTGTGTGTGTCTGTGTGTGTTAGGGAAGAGCACGGGGGATGAAGAAGGCCAACCACCCTTTCTCTTCTCTTTGGGTCTCACCTGGGGCCCTTAACTAGCTTGGAGAATACTGCCGCAATGTTCGCAGGTATGGCAATTATAACACTATAATTTGCCTAAGATTGCCTTTTCTCTTTTATGTTGTTCCTAAACAACAGTGAATTCCTAGACTTGATCCCCGGTGCATCCATTTAGCTATTGTTAACCAAGGCTATTGCCATCTGCATCTAAACAATCCTGTTACACACAAACACGCACCAACACACACACACACACACACACGTTAACATGCATAACCACTATATCAACTTCCATACAGTGCACACAGACTTCTGCTTCACTATCGCTTTCTACTCAGAACCAGCATTGCTCTCATTTGAAATAATAATAATAATAATAATAATAATAATAATAATAATAATAATAATAATAATAATAACAATAATAATAGTAATACATTTAAGTTTATAGGCGCCTATCAATATCTGAGATTACAGTACAAAACTGGCTAGATATTATGTGGTGTTTTACTATACAGACATTTAGTGAGACCCCAATCGCCCCCTTACTGCTTTCACTTTTGTGTGTTTGAAGGACGTATTTATGAATCGATTTATTTATAACCTTTGTTTACTCAGGACTGTTCCGCAACAGATTAAGAATCTCTTTTTTTGCGAGGGAGAGTCTGCCAACTGTGTTTGCTGCTGTCACGATCGCGTGGCCGTCACCCAGGGAGGGCACGGGGAGACATACGACCGGAGGTGGGGGCCGCCCTTTGTGCTGGTGCCTCTCGCGTGGGGCCTCACTCTCAGACAACGCGGTCACATTAGGCGCGCAGATAGATGTCACGCGGAGATACGGGCTTTCGGGTTAAGCCTGCTCTCGCCAGAGAGGGACTTAAACATATCTGTCAGCGTCGATCCCCCGAGACAACCGTGGCACAATCATCCATGAAATAAGTTTTGTGTTTTTGTTAAAAAGTGTTATCTTCTCTCAGGTGTAGCTTTGTATGCGCGACGGCCTCCTGCACCCAAAAATCAATCTCAATCAAAGGTGCGGCGGAGTTTATCATAAATTATCATGAAAAGAGTTCCCTCTCAGTAGATGCTTAATTACAATCTCATTTGAATAAGTTTGCATATTAATGAGTTTGGAAATGGAAATGGTTTTGCAGGGTTTCTGACAGAGGCCGGGGGTAACCCATGGCGATAATGACTGTGCTTTAAAGTGTATGTGATATCATTACCAGTGGAGGCCCGTGCTGGGGGTGCACGCGCACACACACACACACACACACACACACACACACACACACACACACACACACGCCCCGCGCACGCAATCGCACTCAGGGGCGTTATAACATGATTAATCGCAGAGTGTCTCTGACATTAATAAACTATAACAGAATTAAAGACTTCATTAGTCTCGACTTGGGCACGGTGTTTGGTTCGCGTCGTGAATCAGCGCTGTGTGATATTTGCCTGGCGTGACTCTTCCCTTTTCTCTGTCCCTGCCAGGGAAAGTTTACTTTGATTTAAATGTACTTCTGTGGATTATTTAAAAAAAAATTCAAGAATGTGGATGAACGTTTTTTTCATGTAGAATAACGTCGCCATGCATTTCAACTCAGTTATTCATAGAGTAGATTCTAAAAGTACCAGAGTGCAGAGAAATCATACATACCCAGCTTCAGTTGTAACAGTGGTTCACCATATTTTCGCCAAAACGTCTAGATCAAGAAGTGAAAGGCAGCTGACTTTGTCTTTTGCCACCCAAATGCTTGTTACTCGTTTCAGTAACAGCCATTCCAGTCCAACAGCGCAGTATGCCCATATCTATAGACGCATTTTCAAAATGCAAATGTCTAATTCCTCAATTAAGCCAAGGTGAAGTAGGGGAACTGAGGGATCGGTTTTGATCAACTTCATAGAAAAGATTTGTAAGCGTTGCTATTTATTCATCAGTCGCGATGGACTTGGCCACAGGCAACTTCAAAGCTAATAAGACCTTCAGCTTTTGCTGTTTTAAAAATACAAAACACCATTTGAGTGGACAAGGGAGAAAAAGACAGGAAATAAATATGTCACAAGCTAAAAGTAGGAGAGAGAAAGAGAGGGAGAGAAGCTAGTTGCTAAGATCCAAATAAGGAAGAGAACAGCTAGAGATGATTTTGTGGTGACTAGAGTGACGGTGGACTCATATTTCTTGGAGTGCTGGTACCCAAAAGTGGTGCAACAGCATGGACTAGTGGTGCGCACGGGCAGTGATACCGGGAGAACAGTGTGTTGCAGTCCGACTCTCTCTCCCCCTGTGTGTATCTTGCTATCCTCTCTCTCTCTCTCTCTCTCTCTCTCTCTCTCCTTCCCTATTCCCCTCAAAGCCTTGACCTTTCCCTCTGTTTGCAAGATTATTACGGCTACAATTATTACAGAGAGAAAAACTGTTCTTCGGGGTGGCTTACACACACACACACACACACACACACACACGCAGCGCACACACACCACGCACAGAGGGCAGAGTTTAAAAACCTCTTTATTGCGGGCCTCTATAATAGACCTTATTGACTTCTCATATTGCATAAAGGGCAATCATCCCCATTTTAATAAAGGGGATTCAGATGTTTCAGGCACTTTAGAAATTAATAAAAATGTTAATGTGCAGCTTCTGCTCTCGTTTTCGCGAACCAAGTTAGTGCTTTGTATGTTAGGAACTCTAGTGAAAATGAAGCAATTGATATTAAAACATATCTGGTCCACTCTCCAAAGACATGTTATTGTTTTCTCAACTCCTATTTGGAATACTCATTTTAGCTTGTCAAATTTAGAACAAATTGTCATTTTGTTTCAGATGCACGTGTGAGGGGAATTTTCCCAATTTCAAGTGAGGAAGATATCCGTAAAATTATGTGTGTTTGAAAGACCCTTCCTTAAACTTTGTTTGCTATTAAAACAGTCTCTTTTGAATTCCTCTGACCTTGTTCTGTTTTTCCCTATTTGTCGCCTTTTGTTTTGCTACCGTGCCTCCTTGTTCCTTGTGACCAAAGGGCTGGGTTAGGGTCAAAGGTAGACCCGTGCTCACTGGCCTGGGTTAGGGTCAAAGGTAGACCCGTGTTCACTGGCCTGGAAGAATCACTATTCTTCTCGATCACTCTATCACAGCACACAACAGTCGTTCAGAACACTGACAAACCCTAAGGCACACACCCAGGGTTGCCACCTTAAGCCTCCCAAAATAAGGAACACCCACGCCATTTTAAATATGTTTGAGGGGCATAGGCTAACCAACAACACCATATTACAGTAAATAAAACATGATTTAGCGGAAAACACAAAGCTAAGATAACTACCAACATTATAGCTATAATTCACTGGAAAAAATAGCTATAGGCAACTGCAAGGACATTTGAACATAAAAAACAAGCTACATGATTATCAATATATTTGTTAAAGTATTTATTTCTGGCAACAACTGCAGTCACAAACATTATAGTTTAAATACACACACACACACACACACTCACACATGCACAATGGCTGATGGATTGGCACAGCTACTTGCTGCAGCAATCTTAACTATGCCTATATCTTAACTAAACATCAATTGTTTGTTTGTTTAAATGATGGCTGTCTACAATATCTTTCTTTCTCACAGCTTGTAGTCACGGCACACGCTAGTTGGCTAGCACATTTTTTCATTGAACGGCGATGGGTTAACCGCCTTCTCTGACTTTAATAAGTACCGTAGCCTTTCCCAGAGATGTGTGCAGCGTCCAAAGATTAAGAATTTATCTCCCACCCAATTTCAGCACTTTTTTTTATTTTTATCTTGCATAGCACGCTCGTTTGTCTAACCGCCATTGTGGCTGGTTAGACTCACAAAGTTAACCGCCAATGCCAAATTCCAACTGCATTTTGGCGGGTGTCAACTTCCACACACTGGATCAACGCTAAAGTGTCAGGCTTGCTATTGGCTTGCATGGCAGGAGATGTCAAGCAGATCTATACATTCTTGTTTGGTGTTGCCTCGGTTTTGTAGCGATTTATCTACATTTTAAAATGTTCATCACAAATATAGGTAAATACGGGACAAATGACGTTCGGTATCGGTTCAAAACGGAACATTTTGTCTGTGAATACGGAATGAATCCGTATTGGAACGGGTGGCAAGTTGCCACTGGCAACCCAACACACACACCGACACACACACACACACACACACACACCAAAACCCACCAACGCTAGGGCCAAAGACACAGGCGGCACCGGCTAATAAACGTGGCATGCTAATGAGCTAACGCAAGCCCTCTGTAAAAAAAACAGACGCGGGCCACATCCTTCATAGAGTAATATTGATCTCCGAGTGAAGACGTTAAGCCCCCGATTAAGGGCAACAAAAGGAAAGCATCGCACTTCATCAAGTGGCGAGGCCGAGGGGAGAAACGCGAGAGCGACAACAGACTGTCATTAAGCGCGTCACGTGACTTCCTCTCTCGCACTCGTACAATTAAACGCACACCGTCACACACACACACACACACACACACACAAACACCCACGCGCACACATCGCAGCAAATGGATGTGTACCACCCTCGCACTGTAAAAAAACAAAAAAAGGAGGGAGGGAGGAGGGGGAGAGGAAGAGAAAGGAGATAATAATGAAAGATGGAGAGGAGAGAAAGGAGGGAGGGCGCGTTTAATAAATCACCGAGCGCAGCCCTGTTGTGTTGCCGTGATGGACTGAAACCGGGGCTTTATGAGAGCGGTGTGATGCCACCACTCACCGTGTGCATACCAAGTGTTCAGTCCAGCCCAGCGTTATGATAGACGTTACTTTGTGCCTGGTGGAGTCTCTACTCCTTGGCTGACATACCTATAGTTGTGTGCACGCATCGTTGTGCTTTGACACATGGTGAGAATACACAAAATTACATTTCTTTTCCTCATACAACGTCTAAAGCGAGGCGACAAAAAGAAACCGTTATTTTGTTCATCAAAAACTATAACGACTAAGCCTATGTTCTGGAGTTGTCACAAGTTAATCTCAGTTTTTTTCTTTCCTTACATTATAGTGACAGTCGAATATCACTTTTGTAGAGTTGCTGTGTAGGCATGTGAACCCATACTCATGTTCTTAAGACCTCTTCCCATTTGAATAGCCGCTTCTGAAAGATCTCGAGCACCAAGGTCGCCATGTTTACACTACGGCTAGAGAGTCTGCACGGGCCACTTCAGGGTCACAAAAACACGCGCACAACCCTACACACACACACAAAAAGATTGCCGAGCGAGAGCGAGAGTGACGGACAGAGGGAGAGAGCAAGTTAGAATGCGCCTAAGGGTTTGGCTGCAAGATCTTCCAAAACTCCACGTACCGGTATCATTTCAAACACAAGTGGACCTTGATGAATGTGAGTGCGTGCGTGTGTGTGTGTGTGTGTGTGTGTGTGTGTGTGTGTGTGTGTGTGTGTGTGTGTGTGTGTGTGTGTGTGTGTGTTTTGCGGTGGCCAAGTCTTTACGTGTCTCTGTGTTTCGGGTGCGTTCACACTCTCGTTCCCCGCGTACGTACCGAGAGCATTCGGCTGGCAGCGGCCCAAGGAAGGGTCTTGTTTGGGGTGGAATCCCTGCTGTGGAAATGAGAGCTGGAGCAAGACGCTTCATCCCGGCTCTCATCAAGCGGCTTGCCGGCAATTTGTTTCCAACGCAGCCAATATACGGCTCATCCACAGGCCTATCAGTCAACTGGCTGGCTCGCTAGATTGCAACCGAGGGGAGGGGAGAGGGGGGGGGGTGTGCACCGCTTGATGGAGGCATACGAGGAGGAAAAGCAGAGACAGAGGAAGAAGGTAGGAACGAGAGCAGGAGTACGAGAGTTGAGAGTCGGGTGGAGAAGAGTCGTTTGAGCTCCAAGTCGTTTTTACGTTTCACGGCCCTTCGACCGTTTATTTAAGGACCGGAAAAAAGCAATCTTTTCCAACGGAAAGGGTTGTGGTTTTTTCCTGAAACGCCAGGGTGTTTCACTCAGGTGCGTTTCGATGGTAGTGTCCTCGCATGGTGGTGATATGTGTTAAGGAAGAAGCTATTTTAAATGGAACGTGTGAACCCATATGTGCAAGTGTGCTTGTCTGAACTAACCGTTAGGTGATAGTTGCAAACTACAGCTTTAGACCCAGTGTTAGCTGAGCAGGCATGAGCTACTTGGCAAGAAAGGTGTGTGTGTGTGTGTGTGTGTGTGTGTGTGTGTGTGTGTGTGTGTGTGTGTGTGTGTGTGTGTGTGTGTGTGTGTGTGTGTGTGTGTGTGTGTGTGTGTGCGTGTGCATGCACACCTGACATGGTGGCGTGAAGGCTGTTGTCCTTGTCAGAACACCTGCTGTCTCCTCCCTTCCGCTCTTCCTCTCCTCCTCCTCCCTTCTTCCTTCCTTCCTTCCGACACTTCATCAATCCCTCGCTATCAGAGCAGGCATGAAGGGGACCAGCAGAGGACGGGAGAGACGTTAACCACGGGAGAGTGTGGAAAGGTCACACACAAACACCAAACACACACACACACACACACACACACACACACGTACACAGACAGCCTATTCCAGAATAAACCGTCTCAATCACGGTTGATTCTCGTAATTTCACGTCCAAAATAGCATCACAGTTCCGACCTCATCCATCTCCTTTCCTCATCTCTCATTTCCTCCGATCCGCGTCCGAGCTTCCTGCCTCCGCCCTCCTCCCGCCATCTCTGCCCCCCTTTCGCTTTCCTCTCCTCCACTCGCCACCCTTTTCTCTACCTCTCCGTTTTTTTTCCCTTCTCTTTTCCAATACACATCCCCCCTTTTTCCCGTCCGCTCTCTTCCTCCCCTCATTATCTTAATTAGATCCAGCAGATGAACATCCTCTTGTCTGTAGGGGAGGAGAGAAGGGGCCATGATGCAATAAGGCTAATTTGCATAGCCAAAGTTAATTGCAGGAGCGGAGCAGGTGTACAGCAATAATAATCATCACACATGACACTCACCTGTGACTGCCAGCCATACGTGACACGCGTGCGCACGAGGGCCACGGGGGCCACGAGGGCCGCCGGTGCGGAGGCGGCGTCCTGCGGTCACCATCGATCGAGCCTACTGTCCGTCTGTCCCTCAGGGTGTGTGTGTGTGTGTGTGTGTGTGTGTGTGTGCGCGCTGCGTGCGGGTTTACCATGCGCTCGGGCGTTAACTTTAAACGGAAAATGCGCTACTGCCGGTGGGGGGGGGGGGGGGGAATTTAGGATTCACTTCGACCTCTCTCAACCAGTGTGCCAAGTTGAACAATGACGAAAGGAAGACCTACCTACCTACTTTACTTCAGTGGCACGGGTTTTCGTTTTCTGTATATGTTCACAACATGAAACGAAACCTTTCACTTGTGCACCCTCTTTTGTTAGGGCCATCTTCTACTCACACTCTCTCTCTCTCACACTCTCTCTCTCTCTCGCTATTCGTCACTTACTGACGTCGACTTCCCGAGGTGATCTCACCTCTGCCGGGATCTCACCTCTGCCAGGTGGTCCTGCTAGCGAGTTTCTAGTCTCACCCGCCCGCCTGTGCGAGCAGGAATTTTAACTGGGAATATTTAGCACGGCCGGACTGTCGGAAGCCAGGGCCCAACTTAAATCGTAAGTGTCGATTCGAGTGCAGCAACACACACGGTCACAGTCCCACAGACAGACAGGTTTTGCCCGTAACTTCCTGTAAGCGACTACGTCTATCTCTTATTTTCCATCCATCACTCAACCTGAACTGACCGGCCATGCACTCACTGGAGTTGTTGCACATCCAAACGCAGCGGAGGGAGCAAAAGGTATCCGGATTCATATTACCAAATTGTACGCTGCGTGAAATGGGCGGCTCCAAACGCTCTCCGCTGAACTGTAAGAGGTGAACGTGTGTCTTTCCGAGCCGCACGATATGGCAGACACACCAGATGGTTGCTTGTCCTCGTCAGTACAAAGGCACTGGCGTAGTCCTTTGAAGTTTGTTCTAACGACGGCTCGATGGAATAATCGTTTTAATAACAGCATAAGCATGTTGCGTTACTTCATAGCTTGTTTCAAGTTTCTCAAATGGCTATCATAATGACATGTTTCTCTGTGCCTATACACCTGATACTGCTTATGGTATCGCATGTTGTTTTCTTTGTGTTGTTTTGTCGTTTTATTTAAATTTTACTGCCTGTTAACAGACAAAGTCTCGGCCAGTCAACTCGGTATGAATGAATAAGTAAACAAACAATATATATACACGATATAAGCTAATATAAGAAGGCTATGTTGGCTCTACTTGGCAGTCAAAACCATGAATTGGTTAACGATAGCTGTACATTGGGGTGTGCGTTACATCCGTGCCTTCTTCATGTTTACACATCAGTCAAACAGACGAGAGGGGGGAAAAAATGCCTGCGTGGAAGAAACACACAACCCACAAATAAACAATCCCTCCACCAGAATACATTATTAATACGTTGCTTGGACAAGGGGAGATGGGAAAGGGAGGGAAGTCACTCGCCAGTGCTGCCTGTGTCACATCCCCAAGTCAGTGTATTATTTATGATTCATGCTGTCACGTGCTAGCAGCTTACATATCTATTCATATTCTCTGCCCCCAAGGTCAGCTTATGGCTGAAGGCAGGTAAAGTAGCGAGGTATGCTACGTGGCATGGTGAAAATGGTCGCCCTTTTATGCCATGGATTCATGGCCGTCTCAAAGTCTAAACTCTTGAACGCCACGTGATCACAGCGGCGACAGACTCAGTTAATGGGGATCTCGTGGATGTCCTCAAGCCCCACATCCACTAATCCTTGACATCCTGCACTACTTGACCCCACGAGCTCTGAAAACAAGAAACATCAGTCATTCTCAACGCCATACAAATTTGGCCAGAAACGGGGAGGGGGAGGAAGCAGCAATTTTGGAGGCATATCGGCTTGCAACCCCGGGCTTACAGGTAAATCATCGGGGTGTGTGGCATCATTAGCTCGTCCAAGAGGAAGCAGCAGAAGCCGGCATTAGCGTTGTTTACACAGCTGTTCGGGTAACCCTACCTCGTCGCTCCCTTCCTGATGGACGCCCTGTGAGCAGCGATGATTCTAAGACACTGTCCTCCCGAGGCACACTCGTCTTCCTCCTCCCTCATTCTTTTCCACCGATTCTCCCTCTCCGCCTCCCTCCTCCTCTCCGTTAATCTCTCTTCCTCCTTCACATTTTTTTCATCGTTTGTTCTTTTGTTCCACTGTATTTCGGAGCTTTTTCGTAAGACCTTTTTTTTTTGCTTTTGTGCAATGTCTTGATTGTTGGCTTGGCATGTGGCGAAGCGGGCATTGCGCGAACCACCTCATCTGGCAAGATAGCGTGGTATTAGCCTTATGCTAATGTGTTTTGAAGGCCCAGACATTTTGGTTTGGAGTGTTCAACGGCTCAGAGAATGTAAACAGGCCATTATGAAGGTCTTTAGGGGTCTTTGAGCTATGAAACCGAGCCAGCGATTGTTTGCGGCCTTTCAAAGGTCAACACTTTCTCTTATCAATACATTTGAACGTACGCTAAAGCCTCTTAACCCAAAATGTGCGGTACAACCTTTTTTTGAATTCCGCGGACGGGGGATCAACCGCAAACCGAAAGATTGACGCAGGCAGTGAGAGAAAGCTATTGACGGGAGCAAACAAAAGACAAAAAAAGACACCAGAACAACAGATTGGGGCACTGATGCTAATTGGTTAGCGATTCCTCCAGTCACAATGGGGTTATAAACGGGGAAGCGCGGCGGCGGATTTTTCCTGAAGAGCGTGATGGCTGACGGCTCTGACCCCGCTGCTCCCGCCATGTTCCCCCATAACTCACAATTAACGCCGACATTAGAGCGTCCCCAAGAGGCCCGTCCGCCTTCATTTCCCTCCTCGCCTCCGTAAAAGCGGGCTGCGCCTCGGCCCCTGGACCCGAGCCCAGTTCTGTGATTTAGCAAACGCGAAGGAGGGGGGTGGGGTGCTGGGGGTTAGGGGGAGGCGAAGGGGAGTAAAAAACGGGGGGAGGGGGGGTGAGAGAGAGAGAGAGAGAGGGGGGGGGGGTAGCCAGAGCACACTTTGGGGGTTTAGGGCTGTTATGGATATGGCTGTGGTAATTACTCAGTGCTAGTTATTGCCCACGCCGCCACACCTGCGCCCGGGAAACATGGCCACGCCGCTGCAGAGCTGGCGGCTCTCTGCAACATCTGAAGAGTGTCGGGAATAGTTTTGAGTGAGTGTAACTGGGGAGATAGATAGAGGGGGGTGGGGAGAGAGAAAAAGAAACGGACTAAATTGTGTTATTGTCAGTAGCCCAGTACAAAATTACATATACTGAAGAAGTGTGAGGTTTTTATATGTTTTTTGGAGAGGCTCGCTTGTCGGCTGCACATCATCGGGGTCCTTCTATTTGCGGACTGAATAAGCACCTGTTCTCTGACGTGTCAAACTCAATCTCACGGCTCGTTAGCGGGGGGAGGGGGGGGGGGGAGCCTGACCAATAAGCCAGCTTTAGCCCTGCTCTGGCGCCTAATTCCCATCTCTGCGCTGTCACACACTGTCACCGCCACAGTCATTCATGTTTTTATTCATTTCACAATTCATCATTTATTTATTGACGCTCCAGACTGGCAGAGACCTGGGCCAGGGTGGGTGGAATCCAGAGGCTGAGCAGAACCGTGCTGCCGCGGAGCTACTGACCAGCCCAGGAGTCAGAGCTTCTAGAGATCCAGACATGTTTTGTACCGTACTTGATATGTCAATATCAAGTCAATGACACCATGGATCTCATAATATTCAATTAAGGCATAGGTGGCGCCATTGTCGCTCTTCTTTTTTTCCTTTACAAAGAGTTTGCATACTTAAGATGGCTTTGTGCGAGACAATTTTTCTTCTCTAGCAGCTAAAGTATTAAAACCAAATAATAGGATAAAATAATTACCACTGCAAATAGTAATTTGTCTTAGCATCTCATTTGTGTAGGATCAACTAAATCACAATTCAGTGGGTTGCATTCCATTACGATATCGTGTAGTTTTGACGGAACGTTGTCTAAAACAAAACAAAAAAAGCTTTGTTATCGTTTTTATTCTTTCCGGTAAGGACTAATCAAGGATGTAGTGGTTGAAATGGCCCCTTGATTTTGTGGGCCCAGCAGAGACAGTAAATGGTCTGTAACTAGACTCTGATTGGCAGAAAACAACTGTGAGACGTGGGCCAGAAGGAAATGAGTCTGGGGAGACCATATTTGGACGCCATCCCAGGGTTCTCTGCTTCCCTCTCATTCTTTATCTCTTCCTCGCTGAAATGCTGTCATAGAAAACACCCTTGACTTTGTGGTTCTGCGCTTTGAAGTTGTGTATTTCCGGGAGGTTCCGCTGGGTTCCATCCCTTTGAACCCTAGATAAGTGTTCCGTGTCCTTGTTTTATGTTGGGATAGAACATGGAAATTGAAGGGGCCCACCTTAATGACATTCCTTCACTCGGCTCTCAGTCAAGGCTGTTATTGCAGTACGTTTGTAAAGCTCTATTCCAGAATAGGTCTCCTCATGCGTTTGGGCAGGCTGCCATGCTCCCAAGACCTTTTACCTGTACTTAGCTGCTTCTCCTAGCCTTGACTATTGGATAGAAAGCAGATGCCGAACTCCCCTCATTCCTCTCCCCTTTCTCTCTTTCCTCACTCCCTCCCTCCCTCCCTCCCTCCTACCTCCTCTTGGTAACAGAGCTGTCACCGTGCTCTTAACCAGATCTGAAGGCATTAACACCCTGGCCCTCCGGTCACTCCCGGGGGGCCTACCCCTCGGTGACAGTAGCGGTGCCCTCCAACCACAGTTATGCCCGCCAGCCTGGCACGCAGCGCTGGCTAACGCCATGGGGTGGCCAAGGGAGAGACTGGTGCTGGAGGCTGGCACGCGGAGGGGCTGGCGCGGGTGCCACGCGTTGGCAGCGGTGCCCAAAGTCACTCCGCAGGACCTGGCTGCAGTCCAGTCAGCTGAGGCCCGGCCAAGAAAGCAGCCACAAAGGAGCCAAGGGAAAGAGAAATGGATGGATGGATGAATGACTGAAGAAAACGAGGGAAGAAGGAAGGGAGGGAGGGAGGGAGGGACAGGAGCACTTTCTCTCATTTACTCCTCCAACTGTTCGGCTCCTCACATTGTAATTGAAAGAATAAATGCACCTGCCATTGTGTAATATCAGAGAGACGGGTTCTGTCAGCAGAGGAGAAGAGCTTGATTCTGGGGGGGGGGGAGGACTTAAGGGACAGACCAGGAGTGAGGAAGGCGGTGATGTGGAGAAGTGAGAATTGTCTCTTTCAGTGCATATTGGTTCAGGACCAAAACATGCCTTTTTACACAGTTGCTAGGAATATTCAAAGTCATACTTTTGCACATATCCATTCGTGGACTTTCCAAAGTGTGGCTCCTTCAATCATTTGCGTCAGTAATATTGCATCAGATCTGCGTGGTCGTCGCATACATTTGAAGTGACAGTAGCATTTTTGTTGCGTCAAGCTAACGAAGGCATGCTAGACACCGTGGCTTCAGACATAGGCTACATGTAGACACATGTCACGTAGCTTTCTGACTGTGACGCGGAGGTCTGTGCGTGTGCACGTGTGAACAACTCTTTGTGCACGCAGATCACCAAGAAAGTCCTTCATCCCACGTACTGTGTCTGCCTTCATCATAACTTTTCGCTGTTAGCGTGACTCCGTTGATGAAAGTGCTGGCGGTTTGAAAGAGCGAGGAATACGAGCGTGGTGGGGGAGAGTGGACAGATTTCTGACGCATAATTTAAATTTAATTGGAAGGGGCCCGACTGACTGGGGTCAATACAACGAGAAAATCCGTCACATTAATCAAGATAAAATTATCAGCTGATTAATCAGTGTTCTAATTACGGAGCCTGCGCTTCTCTCTTTGTTCTGTTTTAATTACTGTACTTCATTGTCTTTTCCATATGGCCCACATGGCCTCTCATAGCACCCAGTAAAGCACAACCACACGCACGCACACGCGCACATTTATTTTGCGTGCTCTCTCACACGCACAGAAGAAGCATCGCCAACCTCAATCACACACACACACAATCACAGTACACACACACACACGCACTTGCCTGTCTGTATACAAACAGTGGTTCCTAGTTCATAGTTCAGGCACACAGGTACACCCACACACCACTACCATCAGCCAAATAAAAAGCACACTCTGTAACCTAGCATTCCATTTTGCGAAATAATGTTCTGTTAACACAATTTCTGCTTTCAAATGCACAAACTGTTCTTTCCTAGCTCGCCATCCCTTTTCACCCCTCTACTTTTTCTACCCCCCTCTCTTCTAACCTCTACTCCATTTAACATGCAGTATTTTAACTTGTCATATTACATTGCTTTATACCCAGAGCTAGCCGGTGTGTGACGACAATCAAAAAAACCACAACGCTACACAGCATGCCCAGCCATTACAATGCTACAGCGACGCTAGCCAAGCTAACGGATAGGCTACGAGTAAGACGTGCTTGGGTGAGAGACACTAACACCGCCGCGGCCTCGCTAACAGTAACTATCAGTCTGGACGGGGGAGTGTAATAAGTTTGTGAATAAAACATGTTCTGTTGCCACAGGGGCTCCCTATTAGGCTGGCCAAAGTGGTGATTAAGCAGCCCTATCAGATGTGCCACTGTAATTCCCCTCACCGTTTCCTCCCTCCTCTCTCTCTCTCTCTCTCTCTCTCTCTCTCTCTCTCTCTCTCTCTCTCTCTCTCTCTCTCTCTCTTTCTCTTTGACACACAATCTTCTTCTTCTTTTCCCTTTCCCTTTCCACTTTGTCTGCACTCTTTATGATTCCTCCCTTTACTCTTTTCCCATGTGCCCCCCCCCCCCCCCCTCTATCTCTGTCGCTCTATCATTGTCTGTTCAGTATATTTCATTTCTTCCATACCCTTTCCTTTCATGCTTTTACCCCTCTGCTCTTTCCATAGATCTTTTTGTTGGGTTTTGCATTCTGTAGATCAGAACTAAACAACACAGGATTGTAAGGATCAGCACTTGTTTCTTATTGGCATTTCCATTCGTCAAAATGTTTTGAATGTATTCTCGTTTTTGGAAGCTTGCTTTCCCATGTGCCAGACGCCTGCAGGAGTAGTGGTTTCCTCTTGTTTTTCCACGATCGACCATGGAGGAGCACGACTCGCACGGTCTTCCAAACCCCTCGCTACCTTTTTTAGTGTCTGTCCATTGCCGGTTCACTGGCTGGCTAGCCGCTCGCTGTTGGCCCTTCATCAATGTTTCACAACAATGTCCCCGTGTAGTCCTATCTCCGTAGAGCCTGCTGTATACAACACACAGACGCGCGCACACACAGACACACACACACACACACACACACACACACGGCGGTGGTGTTCTATTGAGATGTCCCAGCTCCTGGCGTTCCTCCGTCAGTATGCCGGGGGCTGATTCAGACACGGGCGAAGACCACTCACGCCACCGCCGCCTAACCTCTCTGAATATGTCATTAGCGGGAGCTGTACAAGTGTCCCATGAATATTCATGCTCTTTTTAATTAGACGGCTCTCTTCACAGCGAGCCGCCGTGGCGCCGCGGAAAAAGTTAGCTCCTCGTCACAGTGAGAGAGAGTGTGTGTGTGTGTGTGTGTGTGTGTGTGTGTGTGTGTGTATGTGTGTGTGAGAGGGAGACGGGGGTAGAAAGGAAATCAAAATATGTGTGTGATGGTCCACAATTTGTTGTGGGGGAGGGGAGGAAAGAGAGAGAAAGCTTAGGAGACAGAATAATCAGTGATTCAGAGAAACGAAGAAACATTGTTTATTTTATTTTTTGTTGTTTTTGCCAAATCTAATGCAGAACTTGGTTGGTGCTTTATCTCTGGCATTTGAATTATCATTGGATCCTTGGCTGGTGTGTAGGCGTTCCACTTGGTTGAAATAGATATTTAATACAGATGATCAAAAAATGTGTGTCCTGTACCTTGTTTACAAGTTGCCATTAGCTCGGACAGTTTGCTGATGTTTAAAGTTTGCGAATGATAATTAAAACAGTAGTCTTGCATTTACTTGGGTTAGGAGATATTAAGAGTAGGAAATAAAGCAAACCAAACCATTCCATTGACGTGACGAGAAATGATAATGAAATGTTACAAAATGGACCAATCATAATTTTCACCACTATGAAAAAGAAATGTAGGGTTTAGTGACACTTTTAGATGGCAATCCACCTTGAAATATAATGGTAGACAAGCCTCATATATGATGGCATTAAAAAGCCAGGGACCACTCCCTTAAGGTAAAACATGGCTCTCAGACTCGAGGGGTAACAAAACAGTGGTGCAGCGTTCCACTCCGAAAGTGATCCACTTACTACGTGTTACTCTTGGCAGGTGAGACACCAGTAAAAGTAGTAGGAGAAGTGGATTTTTTTATTGGAGGAGCTGATGATATACGCGTGTGATTTAATATGACATACTTTTGTCTCGAAAAAGAGTGCTGTTGCATTGAAGCGATAGTCTTGTCTCTAAGTGTCTTGTCGTTGATGAGCGAGTCCTGCTGAGAGTTTGAATGGCGGGTCCGTGGCGTGTTTATGTGATAATCAGGTTTAACCTTTGTACCTGCCGGGGGAGAGTGATCAAAGACGATGCATTCAATGGAGGCATTAGTCCGTTGCTCCTGCCTCGCCAAAGGCTGTCCTTGAATCTCATTGAGGACGGGAGGTTTGTCACGGAACGTTTATTTGGCACGAGTAGAAAGGATGTTCCTGGTGACAAAAACTTAAAACGATTGCGGTTCAAAGTTTTTTTGACCGAAAAAAAAATATTTAATCGAAAAAAATCCATCTAAAATACGTTTTTGGGAGAAAATAAAACCAGTTATCGCATTCAACCACTTACAATACGAATCCAGAAGGGTTATGTTGGAGTGTGTGTTCTTTGTGAAGTGGTTGCTGGATTCAGCACAATTGAAATCTCTGTTTACAGGCATTGCGTATTTACTGTCATTGAGACATGAAAGCAGAAAATATTCTACTCAATTCCAAACACTCTACATAGTTACTCTGTTTAATCTGCTTTATTCTCTATTGAAATAACTGTCAACGATCAAAATATTGGCAAACCATTCAACCAATAGTAGTCACAAATAACAATTAAATTATTTAACACAAAAACTAAAGTAATTCAACAATTAATACTGGTCACAGTCATGTGATTTCAATAAATTCCATGTGAGGCTGGGTATATGAATTGCAATAAAAAGGTTCAACTACAGTGGTTTTGATTATTACACTAGATAGCCTACACAAAAATGTGAGATATGGTCTAT
>JAPMUY010009785.1:40000-57500 GCA_026901105.3 Galaxias olidus
CTGTTAAAACGCTCCCCCTCACCTCCGCACACTATTTATGACCGTGCAGCCGTAATGCACCTCCGCTATTAATTATGATCAAGAGCCGCTCTGCCACCTCAGCTCCCTAACAGCGGCTCTCCGAGTCCCCTCTCTCCTGTCCGCTTCCCACTCTCTCCTCCAGAGCACACACTCACACACACACACACACACACACATGCCACAGCCTCTCTCCGTGGCACTCGGGAAGAACCATGCGCCGTTTTTCTTACCCCTCTCTTGTCATCCCTCCGTTCAAATCGATATTTCCATTTTTTTTCCCCACGGTTTGCTTCATTGGATAGACATGATTCCTGGCAGCGGTAGATAGTGGCAGGGATAGTGTTCGGGCACGTGTGTGTGAGGGCGGCTGTGTCAGAGAGAGAGCAAGGTTGGTGTGTGTGTGTGTGTGTGTGTGTGTGTGTGTGTGTGTGTGTGAGTGCGTAAGGCAACACACACACGTTATAACGGTGTGCGAGGCAGGTGAGAGGGAGAGCCCCTTTACTGGAGTGTAAAGGTTATGGAGTCAAATGCCCGGGAAGTGTGTGTGTGTGTGTGTGTGTGTGTGTGTGTGTGTGTGTGTGTGTGTGTGTGTGTGTGCGCGTGTGCGCGTGTGTGCGCGTGTGCACGTGGCGTGGCAGAGGGCGGCTTATAGAAGATTTATGACTCGCTGAATAAGTAGATCACCTTGTGGCGATTAGCCACACTGATCTCTGCCCCCGTGTCCACAGCTGCATTCAGAGAGAGAGAGAGAGAGAGAAAGCGAGTAACCACCATGCGCTAAAAGTACTGTTCACGCCACGGATCTCAAAAGAAAGTCACCCAACCGACCCAATTCATACGTTTTCTATTCATTCTATGTACATAAGAGAAAAAACGATTTCTCACTCTAAATGAGAACGCGATGACTGGAGGCTCGCTGAACGGTGAAGTGGATGTGAGTTGAGGAGCACGAAGGGAAAGATGTGAGGTTATTATTTTATTTTTTTTACGGTGCACATTATCCGTCCAGTGAATAGCCAATGCCGGCCGATTCAATTTGAGTCCCAGGGTTGCTTGAAGGCATTCAATTATTTCAGTCCCTTCAAGATAAACAGTGAGTCAGACGTCTGTTGACTGTCCACTCGGATCTTTGGAAACTCACCGGCGCTCAGAACTCCACCAAGGTTGCGTCTGAGTGAACCAATACTTGAACAATGTTCTTTCGATGAATAATAACGTCGAAAGGGGGACGGAAGAAAAGAGGGACCGTCGACGGAGGAAGAGAAAAGGTTGATGTTGGAGCATCACTTCCCTGGCGCGTTGTGGTTTAATTTGACCGTGTCAGCCTTTCTCAGATAGACACACACACAAGTGAGATATTACAACAGGCATGTACTTCACATATATAACGGAGGCATTCACTATCGTTGAATACATGGCGCCGCTGAAGAGCGTGGGCATCCTAACTGGAGCATGGTGCAATTACGCTCTCTAGTGCAAACAAGTGGTACTGCGTCCTTTCACGCGACGCACTGTAGGTCAGAAGTCAAGTGAAAGTAAAGCAGGGGAGAGGGGGGCACAACCTAGCACATTTTGGTTTTGACTAAATATAAAAGAAAATATTTTGAGTGAGATTAATCATGTTTTTACACAAGCAACTAACACATCTCTGCTACAAATTAAAACTTGAAGTTTGTGTATTGGACTTACCGTTCTTCAGCCACACATCTATCCATCCCTCATCTATCCATCCCTCATCTATCCATCCCTCATCTATCCATCCCTCATCTATCCATCCGTCTATCATGGATGGAAATATGAATACATACATGGATAGATCTTTTTTAGATCTACATTTTTTCTATATATCCGTGTATTTCCATCCATGTGGATATCTAGCTGTCTACCTAGATCCACACGTCATTATAAATTAATATTAACAAGAGACAGTGTCAGACACTGAGAAATTTATTTTTGTCCACAACAACTCATTAAAACAGGTAACAGTCAATACCAGACAAACATTATGGAATTAATAATTATCAAGGCTTTACAAAATTAACCAAGTCACAGCTTCCTAAAGGACAATGTTCAATGTATTCCCTTTTGATGTCTCATTCTGTGAAAAAAGAGCAGCAAGAATTAGTTGTTTTTATTTCATTATCATTGTACAATATAGCGGCTTAGTTGTTACAACTAAGCCTCTATATTGTACAATGATAATTGTAATCAATTATGAAATTATGAAATCATTTGAGAAGATTGTGGAAAATGCGCTTCTAAATATAGGTCAGGCAGATTTGGGCCCGCTCCTATTTGGTTATAGGTCAGGCAGGGGCAGAGACATCGTACCCATTCAAACAGAAGGGGCACGTGTCCCCTCAATTATTTGAAATCAAATCCATATTATTATGTATACTTGTCGAAGCCCAAAACTAGAGGTAGAAAAATCTTGCTAGCCTACCACGTTTCTAAATAATAGAGTAGGAGTTGTTTAAACTGTGCCCCCTTAAAAGAATTGGGTGCATGAGGCCTCTGGGTGTTGACGATGCCATGGCCACCCTACTAAACACGATTCTGGCACATCGAAAAATCCTACACTCATCTCTCCTGTGGTGATTAAGGATCAGGCCATCGAGGGTGTGCAGCAGTACTAATATCTAGGCACAGTAATTGATAGCAAGCTGACCTTTGAGCTTCATGTGGAAGCCCATCAGCGCTTACTTCAATCGCAAACTGCTAAAAAGCAAAGTTTTAATGTTGGAAATACTTTTATGAGAATGTTTTGTTTATGTTTTATTGAATCAGTCCTCACATTCTCCTTTGTCTGCTGTTGCGGGTCACTTAACCTCAAAAGTAAAAACCCACTGCGGGCTATCGTCAAAGTGCGCAGCAAAATTGCAGGCACCACCTTGAACGACCTCCCACAGTTACACAAGGTCAGGACTTTGAAGAAGGCCCAGTCAATCCTGGCTGATTCCAGCCACGCTCTGCCTGGAATTTTTGTTGCTCTCGTCGCGGCTGCAGATATAATCTGCCAAGATGCAGGACCGATACACTTAAAAAACGAATTTGTCCCTGCTGTCATTGGCCTTTTAAATACTTCAATGTGATTTTTGTTGACTCTGTAAATGTTGTCTTTTTACTATTGTCTCTTTTATGTGGTTACCTCTGGCTGTAAATCAAATTGCCCCTCGGGGATAATAAAGGTTAAGCCTAGTTGAACTTGATCCAGCACGTGAATGTGAAATTCTTGTCACTTTCATAGGCTTACAAATTCTAAAACCCCAGTGTAGAATGTCCTAAATTAATAGTTTCGCTCTTCGTCTACATACGGACTTCTACGGAACAAAATTCCGTCCGCCCTGTCAAATCAAAAGAGGAGGTTCACAAGAAAGCA
Organism: Galaxias olidus; assembly: GCA_026901105.3. NCBI lineage: Eukaryota > Metazoa > Chordata > Actinopteri > Galaxiiformes > Galaxiidae > Galaxias > Galaxias olidus. The sequence continues at coordinate 43,401 of JAPMUY010009785.1, forward strand.
ACAAACTTTTGAAGGCACACAATGAACGGACATTTCAAAGAGGAAAAATATCCAAAGGAAATTGCTTCGGTTGAAAAGTTTCTGATGGGGGATAAACTTTCTTTCAACGCGCACCTTGACTTTCTGGCCCCCCCCTAAACTTTAAAAGAACGAGCGGTACGCTCGCCGCTCTCTATGTCTCAAGGGCTTCACAGGCCTTGGGACCCCCCCATCTGAAGTAAAACTAATAACATCATTCAGTTTAGAGAGCTCTACACCTCGGATAAATAAATATATATATATTTTTTTTTTGTGAGAAATAACCTTTTTTTCTCCGTGATTAGAAGACCTCCGCTGAAGTGGTGGTTAATGCAAGGAGCACTGCTTTTCAAAACGGTGCAACATTTTTATCGACCGGAGATACTTCTGCAACCTTCAGCGAGCTTTTACGTGTAAGGAAAGTGAAAGAGAGTGGTCCAGAGTGTTCTTTCTAAAGGTAAAAACGCCTTGTTGCCCCCCTCATTCCGCGGGGCAGCCTGGCACACCGTTCACGACTTTTCTCTGTCCTTGTCCCTCAGTGATGGAATGACCTCCCCACGAACATAAGGACCGCAACGTCCTTGCACACTTTCCATCGAAAGACACACTTATTTTCACGCCATTTCGGTTCCTAAATGTAATAGGTCACATCTGCCTTGCACTTACATTTGATATACTAACTAATTGTTTGCACAAAGTCATTGTTTGCACTAAGAAATTGCTTATATTAGGTTTGCCATGGTCCTGTTTTGTATCCCGGTGTTTATTATAGCACTTGCTTAGCTCCTATCTGGGTGATTAGGTTGGGCATGCACCTATCTCATCTACCTGACTTTTTTTGTAAGTGGCTTTGGATGAAAGCGTCTGCTAAATTATCGTAAGGCAATGCTCCGTGCCTTCTCTCTCTCTTCTTCTCTTTTTCTCTCCCTCTCTCATCTGACCTGTTCTCCCAAGCCAAACTCAGCAGAACAAGAGAGATTGTGTGCCTGCGCGTGTCTGTGTGTGTGTGTGTGTGCGCGTGTATGTGTGTGCGCGCGTGTAATTGTGATGGTGCTCTGATAGCGTGTCACAGTGAATTAGCCTCCGCGTGGCGTCCGCTTGGCACAGGCAGTAGCCGGCCCTCTGCCCACCACCCCGCATATGTGCCCAAGATTAGAGTGAATAACCAGCGCCGTCAATCACACTTTAATCACAATATCTCTGCTTGGAGAGGGCACAGGGAGGGCACACACATCTGGGCCCTGGGACGGGCAATCTGGCCTGGCTAATAAGGACTCCTTTGTGTAAGAGTGTGCGCGTGTGTGTGTGTGTGTGTGTGTGTGTGTGTGTGTGTGTGTGTGTGTGTGTGTGCGTGCGTGCATGTGTGTGTGCATGTGTGTGTGTGAGAGAGAGAGAGAGACTACTCCCTAATGAAGTAATTTCCAGTCTTGGCGAGAGCAGCTGGCCAGGTGAGGTAGAGGGGCGGGTGGCAGGAGGAGGACACACCTGGAGGGAGGGCGAACTCCCCCGTCAGGTCGAGTTGGACGCCTGTGTGTGTGTGTGTGCGCACGTGAAATGGAATGAAAAACACGCAGAGCCACCGGTAGAGGGGAGGCGTGCATTGAGACAAGGCTGACCACGCTGCCAGACGCCATTTTGCGTTGACTCTGACCGTGCAAACATCTCTGCGAGTGAGGCCGCGCAACGACCCGCGCCCCGGGGTTGAAACGAGCCCTCGCCTTGAGCACGTCGAGGCCTCGTCTAGCAACGGAGAGCAGGAAGGTTCCCTTCGTTCCGAAGTTACCCTGGCAAACACAAAGGAAAGCGTTTGCACCCAGCCCGTCTTCCCCAGATGTAGAGTTGCGTGCCGCGTCTCCTTTCAGCTCCGATGCACAGCGACCCCACCGCCCTCCCTCTCTCTCTCTCTCTCTCCCTCCCTCCCTCCCTCTGTCACCTCGCCGTCGTCTGCTTAGGCGGCCATATTGTCGTGGCCCCGCTCCACCAATGCCTATTAAATCCTCTAATTGCAATCAAAATCACAAAACAACATATGTCAGGGCCCAGGGGAGCTGTGCCTGTGTGTCCTGCAGCAAGCACAAATGAAGAGTGATGCTTGACAAATGAACGCTAGATTGGCTACATAAATTAGTCTCCCGTATATATTGACTCTCGGGGACATCTCTAGTCCCAGCGATCAGAGCCCCCGGGAGCCCAAAGAAAAGGGGGAGAGGGGGGAGAGGGAGGAGAGCAGGAGCGATGGAGAGATGTAGAAAGAAGTTTGATGTGGTTGAACTAACCGAACCGGCTTGAAACGAGTAATACTTCTAATACATGACGACTGTACTCTTGGGTCTCTTTCCAACTCTGTATTTCATGCACGTCTTATTCTGCCGGCACGGCCATTGCTGCTCTTCCTCTTTCTTCCTCTCCCTCACTATATCCCCCTATACCTTTCTCAGACAGTATAACAGTATGTACGTAGATTAGACACGCCAGATGATATGGAGGATAAAACAATAGCTTGGCTAGTGGGATAGAGTTGTGTTGTGGCAGAACAACAAATAAGATGGACATTTGTACATGACTATTGGTTTTGTGGATTCACTTCATGTCCTGTACAGTCAGCTTGGTATTGTGTGTGGTTATGTAAATGATCAAATATTTTAAATATATGTCACTCATACTAAACTACTAAATGAAGACACACAAGCCAAGTCAATTTTAAATCATTAAATCAAACAAAACAAAAAAGATTGCGTTTGAGTTTGTAGTACTTATAGGAGAATGTAGGAGAATGATAATTGATTTAATTTAATTTTTGCGCTTTTCTAGACACCAAACGCACGAAGAGAATGGACTTGATTTGATTCCATATTTCATTTTGATCCATAAGCATTGACACTCCGTCCATTTGATCAGTCAGTTGTGTTAGGCTTTGTTTGAATTTATTATACCCCATATCCTATTGAGACCCAGATTTTTTTATTTATTTAAATGCCCTTTTTTACATTCCCTTATTCTTTTGGATGAATCAAACATAATAACATTACCAAAACAATTTCATTTAAATGTGTGTCCTTTGTAGAGAACATCGGGACTTGGAAACATATTGCTCAAAATATTTAGATGGGTACCAGTCTACTCGGTTTGGGGCACTAGTAATTTTGACGTCTCTGCTTTTGTCTCATCTTAAGATATAGACAAAGAAATACAATAAAAAAATTCAGTCCCCCTAACTAACTATAGAAATGTGACGTAAATCACCTAACATCGATACCTCTTTTCACCCTAATCACAAAAGCACAGTCAAACCTTAAAGTCAAGTAGTACATTTGAACTCTAGCACTCTACGTTTCAATGTAGATTTAGCGTAAATCCTTAAGTCAAAATCTAAATCCTGCGTGTTTTGACCCATCGTGGGTCTTTGGGGTCTTTGTGTCTGCCTGTGGACCCTCATCATCTGACAAGCCTATGTCTGAGTCTCTCTCAACTACTTGGTTCAGACTTGTCTCTGTTTCAGTCAGTCCTTTATGTAATGTGTAAAACAGGTCAAATAAATTGTTAGTGAATCCTGGTGTCCTCTGCAGAGGACATACATAAACAACTTATTTTCTAAGTAAGAATAAATATTAAACAGCTCTGAAAACTTAAACTACCCCTCGAATGTTAACTCATTATAACACATTTAAATATTCAACTTGCACAATTACACATTTAAATTTAATTGCACAATTACACATTTACCTGTCTTCTTTCCATAAAATTAGCTTGTTATGCTGGCCACCATTTTGAAAAACTAGAAAAACTATTTTGTCAATTCCCCTTCCCCAAAGATGTCACATCATTAAAAAGCCCAGCTTGTCCCCTGTCGGATACAGTATGACGTAATGCATGGCACGTGTTAGAAATACTGATTGAAAACAGATTAAGGCAAGACAACACAAGCTAATAGGCTTATTTTTTTTTCCTTTACTCATATCAGAATGAAACTAAATCTTTTGAAAGTATACATAAAAAGAAAATGTTATTGCATTAAGATAAAAAAAAAAATATATATATATATGCAGATGAGGCGGTACCTCCAAATATGTGGTAATTTGCATAAATTAAACAGACTATTAAACAGACAGATTAATTGCTGGGTCTCATATAGTACCTTCGTGCATTGAGAGCCTTCTACCTATTTATCTGACCCACGGAACCCTTCTATCAGTGATTAGCAATACATTCCATTTTAAATGTAACTGTTAAATGCAACAATTTTGTTAGCTAGCCTTGGGCAAAGTGAAACATGATATGCTGATATTCTGTTTTGTGTCTGCTGTTCTCACCGTTTATGTCATTGCCTTTAGCCATGTTTGCTGTTTTCATTTTGAAGAGTCCTTGAGTTTTAGAGAAGGGCTATTTAAAAAAAATATTTTTTACATGAGTAGCCAATACAGCATTGCATGATTAATAGTTACAATTGCAATAGTTACAATATTACAATTGCATTTTGGCCCACCATATTGATAAGGTCAGGTGTTAACCAATTAGCATAGCATGTTGTGCTTAGCAAATTGTCTCGGTTTTTTTATTATTATTGTCAGTTTAATTCTATGTTGTGGCTGAATAAGGAGGTCAGCTGTGGCATTAAGCAGCGCAGTGGCCAGAGCTAGGGGAAAGGACATCAGTGAAATGAGTAACACCTGATGACAGCAGGTGTTCTCAATTAGGGAGGGGGTTTCAGCCATGGAAAGGGAAGCTACAGCCAGGACAGACAAGACGTTCTCCAGACAGACGGTGTGAGCCATGAGCCGTCAAGGTGTTCCCAATTCAATTGTAGGCAGTGCGGGACTGAACTATTTTAACTAACCAACACCAGCAGGAAGCAAAATTTGTCTGATTGCTGACCCACCCACATGTTTGTTTTACAAGACCTAAACACTTCTTGACCTAAGACCCTTTATAAAGCTTGTTTGGGTTGAAAGAATCTGATATGTCCTCCCAGGTTAATGAACAATCAGCCATAATGCTGTCCCTCTGCTCTGACAGGACAGAATCAATACCACTGGGTTGAATTATCTATATCATAGTTCAGCTGTTAGATCGCAACTCCAGGATGGGAATTTTTAAAAGGCTTACATTGTTTTCAGAAGCTCACCTTACGCTTGCGTCAAATTACAAATGGCCAACATAGTCTCACGTAGTAAAACTGAAACTTTAAACAACTTTACCAACAAATGTTGGTGATCATCAAAACACAGATAAGAAACAAAGATAGCAAATTTACTTGTGCGGACATTTTTAATTGGCAGTTCCATTTCAAACTTGAATTGAATTAATGGGGTTTCAGTCATTTCAAAGTGTGTTCCCCACAATCTAAATTCTAGGCAGTAACCAACATGCCACATAATTATCTTTACAGATAAATGTATGGTATCAATCACTGGAGTTATTATGCATGTTAAAACACCTGTCTGGTCCAATAGTTGTATTCATGTGCCATATGTCCCACTGGCTGTCTCTTCCCGTTTTGTCATTAAAAAAGTGACCTTTTTGTGTAGATGTGGTGGGGTTTTCACACGATGTCCTTCTGGTGATTGATTTGTGTGCATGTAGCAGCAGTGCTATCTATGAGACGGTATTCTCAGTACCATCCATATTCCACTCTGCAATGCCCCATATTGGCCACAAGATGGCAGTATGACTGTTGTTAAAAATATGTGTCACTTGGGTAAGTTTTTTACAATCGCTTCAGCTCTAATTTCAGTACCTTGTGCTAATCACAACCTTAGACAAAGCACTTCTTGTAATAAAGGCAGTTGTGTTTTCAAAACCTTGCACTTTGCATTAATATAAGAAAACTTACAACTTCAGAATCATGGACTCAAATCATTCATTCATGTTGAAGTACCATAGCAACAATAGTTTAGATCAACCGCACTCAATATACTAAGAGTTGCACTGTTAAGCTGATGGTACAATCCTATAATATTAACGTATAAATACTATTATATTAATGTACATGTTTCAATATGTTTCAAAATGTGTTTCTATAAAAGGAGTAATAGAGAGAATCAATGGGGAAAAAACATTTTTATTGTGTGAAATAAAATCACAAACTTGGTTCAAAGCAAATTTGAATGCAGCTACAAAATGTCAATGTCAATGATAAATGCAGCGTCTGACCGTCTTGAAATACAAAGCCTCGTTCTTTGCCACGTCTCTTCGCACCACATTTCACAGAAGGCCCACAGCCACGTCTCTAAACCGATACAGCCGTTCATTCCTTTCAACGCCACATCCTCATCCTCCTTTCACTACGTGACCTCTAGGTGTGACCTGCAAAACCTGTTTACCCTGTTTACTCCATATGTGAAGACTAATCTTTGTATTCTCTTAATACAATGTGAAATCAATCATTGTGATGAGTTGTCACTTGCTTAACATGCATACTGTCAAACCTGAATACATTGAACAGTGGTAGATGAGACCTTAGAAACAGTGTCTGATGAATAGTCATTTCATATTGCATGTTTGAATTACATTTTGAAATGGATAAAACTTGTGTCATTTTGAACCGTTGATTTTTGTCCGACAAATTATCTTAATGTGTATTGTATCCAAGCAATTGAACAAAGTGCAAAGAATTTGAAAAAAAAGTGCATTTGGATCTGTTCTGAGTTCTGTGTCTAGAGTTTTGAAAAACGACTACAGGGTAAAAAACTTGGTAGACCAAACATTGAAAGATCTACACATGTATGCCGGTGGTCACTTCAGCCACCCCCCATTGTTTTTGCAATGTGCACTACACAAGCTCAATGCTGCAATAAAGGCAGTGTATGATTCAACTGCCCTTGCGAAAATATTCCATGAATTATGAAACATTAAGCTTGCTTACCACTTAATGCATACCTGGTTACCTAGCAGCCACAAAACAATAGAAATCTGAGGGTAAAATCACATTACATGAAAGGCCACGGCTGATTAGAGAAGCATCCAGCTTGCATATTTTGAAATTACATTTCACGTACAGGAAGCAAAACTTACATTTCCGAGACCATAAGCGTGTTTCTGTAATTGAGTTATGAGCCTATTTTTGAATTCCAATGCAAACATTAAGACCTGCTACTCATGTGGCATAGGGCCCTCAACTGCCCAACAGTCATTAAAAAAGTCTTTACTCAGGCAGGGAAAAATACAAAATAGACACTTATTGTGTCAAGCTTAGTATTTGTGTTAGGCTCTAAGCATACAGAATGTCGCCTTGCAGGTTAAGGGGTGAAATGGCATTCAGACAAATTGTGCTTGGTGTATTATTCCGGTGATCCTGAAAGTCTTACTTGTTGAAGTCTCAGACCAAAGGTTGTGCGTCTAAATTCTGAGACCCATCTACACCTGTGTGACCAACAGTCCTCTGTCAATTATCTAACCCAGAATAAGCTTTAAGATCTGCACTGCGAATTTTAAATTGAAGAATATGCGAAGGTCGAGCGATGCCTTTTTCCGCGAAGACGTGTTGTTTGTGTGACGTATTCATCTGAGAGCCGCGATAGAGTCGAAACGCCGAAGAGCGTTGCAGCAGACAAAGTCGAAGGAAACAGAGTCACTTCGCCCATTCTGTGTTCGGCGGAGCATGACATTGGGTTTTCAAAAGGTGTTAGCTATATAGCTTCTCACAAATCTGATTAACCGCTTTCGTCCCCATTTGCCATTTTCACAACCCCCCACGTCTTCACAAGGTGAACCATCTTTTGATTCAAATACAGAATCACACTTTTTCTTCTTCTGTAGAAACTAGCAGGGAGGTGTTTCTTGACACTGACTTGGGCTGAAATGGTGACTTTAACGAGGATGTTCCCAGCTTCAGCTCCAGGCGGAGAGGCAGATGGGGGGGGGGGGGGGGGGTGTTGGTTGGAGTTGTCTTCTGATTCGTCAAATAGACACGTGCTGATTACATCATTCTTTTAACTGTGAGTGTTGGGAAAACTCTTATTCTTATAGGACGTGTGTGTGGGTGTGTGTGTGTTTAATTAAGGGTATTTTGGTCATCTTGCTCTGTAAATGCTGCCCAATGGTTTGGCATGTGATTAATGCAGCAGTGAGAAACAGCATGCCGTCGACAGACACACACGCACGCACACACACACACACACAAACACACACACACGCTGTAGAGGTATTGGATCCTTCCCGGGGAAAGGGCATTAAACTACAGTCTACGCCGCAGACTTTACATTATTATGTCAATGATAAGAACTAGCATGATATGTGTACAACTCTGATGTTTGTCATGCGTTCTCTCTCTCTCTGTAAAAATGAGATTATCTTGAAAGCAACTGTAGGTAACTTTTTTATATTAACATAATCAATACATTTCTTTTGATAGCACATTGTAATGTCTATGGGAGAATGAAAAAATCACGGTTCAGATCAGTCCCCTTGAAGTCTCAGTATTTAACAGTCATTTGGTCTACCACCGGATACCACCTCCCGCAAAACTGTGACAAATTGCTTTATGGCACAAGGAAGTGCGTCACTACATCAGGAAGACATGCCCATACTTGGAGTATAGTCGTTGATCGTGCTAGCGAAATGCAGTGACCGCGAGCGTCCTGTACGTCGTCTTTGTGAAGGTGTTTCACCTTCGCTTGTTGAAAGCGCTGTTTTTGTTAGTCGCATTGGATAAAAGCGTCTGCCAAATGATTGTTATGTAACGTAAGGTTAGGCAAAAATAATTACACCAATCAAACGGCGGGGGTCGCCGAAATCACCTACTATAGGAAACTGCCTCTAGCAGCTTTAATAATGCAAGATGTGGGGCGAAACCGCTCAAGCGAAACACTTTTTACGAAGCCGCCATCCTAATCTAGAGATAACAAAGTGATTGATGATGTTTCCGAAACCCATTCTGCCGACGTGAGTATTCATAAATATTGTTTATTATTTTCGTCACATTAAACCCATGTCCAGTATTTATCGCGCGTGCTCCACCGTGAAGGCGTGTGCTGGCTACTCCGACGTGCATGTGAACGGCCCACATTGACTGCAGAGGTCAAGCATTTGCAACCCAGCCCTGAGATAGGGCGAATAATAATGACAAATGATCTCATTAACTGCCTCTCCCCCCACCCACCCACCATGTTAACAAGGCAGTCGCGTGGAAAACTATTAATATTCCTGTTGATTTTTTCAACACTTAGTCACGCCTCATTGGTGCACCGGAGGAACCACACCGGAGCCGCTGTCGGAACACGTGCTTGTGGGCAACGAGGCGGTCGTGCAGAGACGCATCGAGGTCCCTCGGTGTTTTCAACGTTTCTCCCCCCTGTCTCGTTGGCGGCCCCCGAGCCACTGTCGAGCCACATCGCGGGCCGGGCCGAGGTGAGCGAGTTGGGTCGCCACGGGTCCCGCCATTGGCTTGGGGGATATGCGTTACAATCCAACGGAACTACACCGAGGGCACGTGACGCCTCTCCGTCTCCAGTCTGCCCGTCCACTCGTTTATTCGTTCCTCCGTCCATCCCTCCATCCGTCCATCCCTCCGTCCGTCCATCACCACTCGTCTTTCCCGGGGTCACCCCTATGGAGAGCTGACATTCACCTTTCGTCTGTTGAGTTGATATCTCCGCGAAACCCTCTCGACCGTCTGCGCGCCGACACGTCTCATCCCATCAGCGTTGACCTTTTCCTCATCCCAGGAAGTAATTGAGTTGTACACCAGGCGTCTGCATTTACTCACCTGCTTAATGGAGTGGCGTGTGAGAGGACGGAGTGTGGCACTGCGTTAAACGCAGAGGCGGACGTGTGGGTCTGTGTGTGTGCGTGTGTGTGTGTGTGTGTGTGGGTGTGTAAGAGAGTGTGTGTGTGTGTGTGTGTGTGTGAGGGAGAATGACAGAGAGAGAGAGTGTGTGTGTGTTTGTGAGTGAGGGAGAGAGAGAGAGAGAGAGAGAGAAAGAAAGGGAAAGGTGCTTTTCAAGTGGAAGAGAAATGGAGAGAGAGTGTGGGGGGGGGGGGGGGGGGGGTGAAGGAGGGAAGAGGGCAGAGGTGATTGTCCATCACTGCCAGCCGGAGCCGGTGGGCTGGAAACACACAACAGCACCTGTGATGTCCTTGTTGAGGGGGGGGGGGGGGGGGACAGACACCGTGCTAACCGTGGCCTGCTTCTTGACAACGGAGCCGCAAACGCCACGGGCGCGTCTCTGTAGTTCCACCCACGACCTCCTCTAGTTCACAGCCCAGAACGGACATCCCTTCCAGGGGGCGAGGACCTGGCGAGTGTGCCCGGTGACTTCTGGAGTACGGGCGCTCTTTGACGTCTTGGTTCCCGTGAGCACGTCGCCGAACCCTGCCGGGCGCGGAGACGGTCACCCCTGGCGACCAGCCGTCGACCGCTAGGGTTTTCACTGGGGCTCGTGTCACGACCGTTGGATCGTCGGGTATCGCACTGGTTCCCTATCCCAAGCTGCCTCCATCATTCATGTTCCCTCCAGAGCCCACGGCCATTACCTGGCTCATTCTTCTCCTGCCAGCTCATTTGACTTGTTTTACGTTTGCATCCGCCTCGGGAGCGAGACGTCGGCGTTCCGCGACAAGTTATTAACGAACCGGGCTTTTATTACCGGCGCTGCGCTTGACACTGGAATACCACCGGAGTGCGTGGCAGTAGGTTGGCTTCCCGGGATAATGGCGGCGTCCTCCTGACGCCGTCTCCCCGCGAAGTGTCCGTGGAGAGAGCAAGTCGGCGACACCCCCCCCCCCCCCCCCCCAGCCGGAGAGACGGACGCTCCAGTCCTTTTCAGCCCACGGCGTCTCCGAGGGCTCACTGTAAAGACCCGACGCGGGCCGTCCATTGTGGGAGCGTGCGACGCGCCGCCACGAGGACCCTTAAGACATTGTGCAGACATAAAAGGCAGCCTTCCTCGCTGAGAGAGGCGGCTGAGCTACTTTGATGCCGCCATTCAGCCGGGTTGCCATGGAAGTCGGGGGACGAGCCGCTCGTTGTGATGCAGTGTAAATGAGCAACACTTAAGTATCTGTGTGTGTGTGTGTGTGTGTGTGTGTGTGTGTGTGTGTGTGTGCGTGTGTGCGTGCGTGCGTGCAAGCGTGCGTGCGTGCGTGCGTGCGTGCGTGCGTGCGTGCGTGCGTGCGTGCGTGCCTCTCTCTAGAGGAACAGGTGTGGTTAGTATAGTTCCAATAGGTTGAAAGGGGGTTTGGGAAGAGACAGTCAAACGTTTCATCCAGTGAAAGGAGATGAAATGTTTGCTGTCTACTTCTATTTGATAGCTGTTGATAGCAGTCGACGAATGTTTTTAATCCAGGTGCTATCCACGATATTGCTAGCAAGCAAGGGTGTTGAAACTAATTATCTTAATATTCCAATGCATGTATATATATATATATATATATATATATACACAGCATATAAATCATATATTTTCTTGGGATTTAACAGCCTGCTGTCAACCATATTGTAAGTAGTAGCCTGATTAAACCATTTTGAAGCCCTACTGTAAGTCAGGACCTTTCAGTTGTGTATTACATATAAAGCCATAAATAATAAAAAAATCAGGATCATCATAAATATTATTTATTTTGTTGGTAAGAATGCATTAAAAATGGGGTTAAATTAAGATGGGTTAATCCTTGCATGAATTTGCACTTGAACCTTGAATTAAAAGTAGCCAGGTGAGGTGACGGAGAGCAAATGGATCAGAACCCTTTGTGGAACGTCGATCAGTGCACTGAAGCTGTACCAGTGGGACTAGCCCAATCCTGTGTGAGGTGAATCAAACGGTGGCGACCGTCACCTACCTTCCCCTCTTTCAGAACAACAGTACGGTGAACGTACTGGTTTACTGCCCCGTGACGACGACGGTCTCCTCCCCAGTGTCACGATCACATTAGCCTCACATGTCATTCCCACCTTAACTCTGTCACCTTTCTGCGCTAACATACTGAGGACGTATATTTTAAGCCAAAGCATTTCACACACATGCAAACCCAATCTATCTCCTCCTCTTTCTCTCTCTCTCTCTTCCTTTCTCTCTCTCTCTCTCTCTCTCTCTCTCTCCCTCTCTCCCTCTCTCTCTCCCTCCACCCCACACACCTCGTCAGGGACCAGACCATCCATCTCCCGTGCTGCGGCGGTGCCCCAGTGCTCCGCTCGGAGCCGTCTCCGCCATATTAACACACTCTGCAGTTTGTATGGTAATCACACTCGCATCAATCAGAGCCTAATGGCGCCAAGGCCAAGGAAATGCTGTGTAAATCCGTTAATAGTGCTGTTGTGTGTGTGTGTGTGTGTGTGTGTGTGTGTGTGTGTGTGTGTGTGTGTGTGTGTGTGTGTGTGTGTGTGTGTGTGTGTGGAGACGGTTGGTGATTGGGAACAGATTAGATTTGTTTTGGATCAAGGACAAGGTGTGTGAATAACTCGGGGAAGTGGGTTCAGCGCAGTCTGCTCGATAAATCCCCTAATTTACTGTTTGTAACCATTGCCCAATATTTCTCTCTAATTAGAACTAGCATTGTGCTAGCTAGGACATTTTATGTTTTGCTATAAAATAGCAGAGGAGCTCTTTTCAGTCCCCTGACCTACATAACGATGTTCTCCGGAACATTCTAATTGAGTTAAAGGTGATCGCTACCAGAACATTATTGGCATAGAATGCGATGACCTATTTGTGGAAGGAGAGACGTGTGCTTTGATTTCGACAAGGGCCACTCCGTGCAACGGGGAGATGGTTGAGAAAAGTTCAAGGGATGTGTGAGGCATCTGTAGAGGGAAAGAGAACGATGGAGAAACACGGAGAGAAAGAGAAACGTAATCCGCCCCTCCTTGAGTCAACGCTCACCTCGCAGAAAGGGAAGGAATCACAAACTTCGAAAAGCTATCAAAAAAACGGTTTATTTCATCGTTCAAGAGGGGGGTGGGGGGGAGACACCCGAGCGAGACCACCCTGCCATCTCACATACAGGAAGTTGTCAAAGGAACGCATTTCTGGCTCTGTTACCTTTAGGAGTCACAAGATTCACCTGTGAGAAGACCGCTGACGAAATACACACGCCTTGAAATTGTAAGTGCAAAGCACCCATACACACAAGAGTCCGAAATAACACAAGCACGCCTCGTCTCGTCTCACAGACGGTTGCGGTGTGTGTGTGTGTGTGTGTGCCCTCTGTCTTGTTCACTGGTGACGGTGGACAATGAGGGATGCTCCACGTGCTTCTATTAGGTTACCCTCACTGCCCTTCAAGTGGGAGAGGGAATGGCTGTTCGAGGTTTCGTTTCGACAGGGGGGGGGGCCTTCGCAACATTACGACGGGAATAGACAGCGTAGGAATGTCGCGGCGTGCTCACTGTAGGGACCCGCTAGCGTACGTCACAGGAAGGAACTGACTTCAGCTGAAACGCACGTTTGCAAACCACTCCACATTGGCAGGGCGCGCGTGCGAGCGATCGATTCTCCATCAAGCCACGCGCGGGAATAATCCCTCGACCTACAACGTCGAACACACCTCTGCTCGCGCTCCGGTCCGTCTCCTTGCGCAGGTGTTCGGGGGGGGGGGGTTTGTCCACAGGAGTTGGGAAATGTCAAAGCCATACGCTGTGGAATGGCGTCGGCCCCCTTTTTCGCTGCGTCGCCTCAACACCCGCGCTTGGCAACCGTGGACACGTTAAAACACTGTAAAAGATGAAAGACACGTTGAAACACTGTAAAAGATGATAGACACGTTGAAACACTGTAAAAGATGAAAGACACGTTGAAACACTGTAAAAGATTAAAGACACGTTGAAACACTGTAAAAGATGAAAGCCCGACGTTAGGCGTCGAGCGTTTTGTTAGACAAGATGAAACTGCTAGTGGTCAAGGAGATGCGTGCACGCGCACTCGCATACACCGACTCACACACACACACATACACACACACACATACATACATACAAAGAGCAAACACACACACACACACACACACACATATACACATACAAAGAGCAAACACACACACCCACACACACCCCCGCGGGCTGGAGGACAGAAGGGCTAGGATGAGAGGCTGGACTCCGGGCCCCTTTGGTCTCCCAGCGTCCCTGATTAAAGGAGGAGATTAAACGCTCCG
>JAPMUY010009785.1:60000-77500 GCA_026901105.3 Galaxias olidus
CAGAGAACATGTGTCTCTCTGAGCATAATAGGAGTAGGCATGCGAGTGCTCATAGCCTTTACGTGCGTGTCCTCTTCAATACTAGGAGGTAAAACGTTTTTCCCCCCCCCCCCCCCCCCCTTGACCAATGGAATGATTTATTTATTTGACTGTTAAACTCTATTCAACCCTGTCAACCAATCAGAACTTCCTATGTCTTTGGACTGGACTGACCATGGCAACTTCTTTATACAGACCACCTCTCTAAACTCTCATTAAATATTCATTAAATCGTACTTGGTAATGGAAAATTGTCTCCCTCTTGTTCAATTGGTCATGGTAAGTAAAAGCTACATATAACGATGAGCATCAAAATGTCATATTTGTTCAATTAGTTTTCATCATATGCAAAATATAGCTTCCCGTTACCAGTGTTACCGACATCTGAGTGTGTCTCGCTCAGGAATAACACTGTATTACAAAACCAAAACAGTCCGCAAGTCAGGTAGCACGTTGGATTTAGACGCTGTCGACATGGCAACGGCTTTGCCACTGAGACAGACAGAAGCGCAGAGCGTCTTCCTGTTAGGGCTGAGAGAGGGAGCAGTGAGGAGCTGTGACACCACGTTTTGTCCACCAGGCCAGCCAATCGATGCACGGGGACACGGCGGTTTTTGAGGCGGCGCCACGGGCTCTGTGAGACTGACAGGCCACAGCGGGTGGTGTGGAGGAAAGAGACCTAGCTCTGATATTCAGGGATAACACGCACGCACGCACACACACACACTCTCGCTCTGTCTGTCTCGCTCTCGCTCTGTCTCCACACACACACCAAAAACACTATTCTTCCATTCTGATTCTGAGATTGCCTGCTATTGGACATTCTCAAAATAAAGTGTTTGTAGGATGGTAAAATGCGTGAATGTGTATATTTCCCATCCTGTGTGTGTGTGTGTGTGTGTTTGCACACGTCTTTTATCAGCCCCGTGACAGGGGCTGTTAACCGTTTTTTGTTTTTTTGTTGCAGAATTGATTAACTGTTTAATTGAATGTCCTGACCAGCTCATTTGAGCTGTCCAGTTTCTCCAGGATCCATTAAGCCTGGGGCCATTTCACTATCACAGACACCTCACTGCACAACCGGCCATGGAAGCCCACAGGCACACAGAGATGTGTGTGGTGAAGAGCTCGATTTGTCGTTCTTTTTTTTCTCACACGTTTTCTTTTTTCCTTTTCTCACACGTTGGTGGGGAGTAAATCGTCTGCCCGAAGGTGTCGACGCACCGCCTTTCGTTTCCACGCGCTCTGCGTCCACCGTCTCTCCCTTTACACTTCATCATTCCTCCTCCATCCCCCTTTCCTCCTCCCTCCGACCACTTCAGCCCCTTCTCCATTTCACGGCCCGCGGAGCGGGTCGGACTTCCCCTCTCATTGGGAAGGGATGAGATCCCGGTTCTCATATGGCTGTGTGCGGCGGAGCGCTATGGAATCCCGGGGCAAAACCAACGCCTGGTTTCAGATTGTCTGCCATCGCTTGGCTGGTTTCAGAGCGGTTGTATAAATGTATAGGATGCACTGTTGCACTATGGGAACACGTGTTTACCATATGCCCCGCCACAGGTGTAAATGAGGAGAGAAATGCACATTGTGGTGACGGAGGAAATGAAGGATTATTTTTACCCACCATTTGTCGTTCCACAACTGGGTTAACCGAAGAACATTGGGGGGGAATGTGATTCTAGGCCTCTATCGTACATTTTTCGTTCCAATCTTGACTGTCTCACCCGCTTCCGCCTGACGTGGTTTAATCTGGTTTTATTGAAAAGGAGAAAAATGGCGGAATCAATTTTTTCCAGCGAGTATGACAGAATTAATCCATCACGTTTCACTAACAGATGGCTTCAGGTTGAGCGCTGCAGGGAATATTAGAATTCAGTGCCATTTAGCATTTTAGGCACTCATCAAACGGTCAAACAAAGTACCATGCCAGGTTTACGTTTATGTTGTGATTGCATTCAAAAAGCTAATTAGAATATACCAAATGATAAAATACACTAACTGAAACACCACTCTGCACCCTTCTCAGGTTTAGCTGTCTTTTAATGTGGGTTAACAATTGTCATTGGCCTTGATAAAGAATTATATTCAAATGGATTTTGGAGTAATTGGTATTTTATTCTCCCTCTCACAATGCATTTCCCTTCAACAGTGACATATCATTAGGCAGGTTAAGGTTGGATCAGACACATTCTCCTCCCTTTGTTGAATAAAGACGGTCAGGGACTGTTCGGACTTCATTACCCCAGCCTCTGGATCGCTATGGAGACCACCCAGGTCCGCCACAGATCCATCGACCACAGTTCACCGGTTGACCCTGAGGTCCCATAGGGATGCAGCCCGTGTTAGATAGAACGACTGGCTACAACCGATAAATCTACAATTCATTTCAAAATACACAGGCTACGATGTTACAGCATCCATTATGTCATGTTCCAAGATGAGCAAAAAAGAGAAAATAATTGCTTTCTTTCTTTTTGTTTAGGCGTCTTATACATAATTCCTTTTGAAAAGCAAGCTCCAAAAGAAACGTGCCAGACGTAAATAGCTCATTTAAACTAAAGCGAGTTAGTTTACATTTGTAAATATTACATCATTGTATTCTATGGAGAAGGTCACGGATACACGTGTGCACTGATTGTACAATCTTTTCTATTTGGACAACCAGCAACTTTAAAGGTTGTCAGCATTCTGGATTTTGTATTTGTTTTTCCAAATTGTAAATTTTTTAGAATTTTTTAATACAAAACCAAATTTGTGCAGCATTTTGATAACCTAAAACAATGTGCATAATGCTGAATGCCATAACAAATGTACGCCATTCCTCACTTTGGGAGAATTTCAGTGATGTCTCTACGTTACTGTGCCGCTTCTCTCTTTGATTGTTTCACACAGAGTTCAAAAAGGTGCCATGTTGTCTCCTGCATTCATTGGAAAATTAAACCTTTTTGTACTAAAACAATTGGTTAGCACATCTCACTGTCAAGCAGAGAATGGAATTCAGAATGTGGATTTCATTTGGTTGGTTTAATAGGTACTTGACTTGCTATTTACAGAGATTCACATGGAAATAGGGCAAATTAATGTGTTTTTAATTGAATGTGCACACACTCCATGACAATGACAAATCTGCAAATAAATACTTCATTCTACACAACCATGCATTAATGACCCATTGTGCACATAAGCCTGTGAGAATCAATTGCTTTTTAGTTGAAAGGTCAGGGGTCAGCAAATCAATAATTCAGTCGTTTTTTTTCTTTCATCAACTCCTGCCACTTAATCCTCTATCCGATTGGGTTCCGTAAGTAATGGTCTCCGTAAGGAAGTGATGATTTAGACCTTCGTTTAGCCGTGGACGTTAAGGTACACTTAATGCGGGAAAAAAAACAGACGGCGTGCTTCCTATACGAGAGCTGTGGCTATTTTCACGCTCTTCAACACTCGGTGGAATGAACTGGTCGGAGTGACGTTTTGAACCCGTGCTCGGTCGTCGCCCACCTGTCTCCTTAGACTGGGAGTGAAGGACGATCTGTGGGTTGTCGGTGGTGACGCTGGGGCGTTCTGACGCAAAGAGGCTCGCGGCACGTCCGAGGTGGGGGGGGGGGGAGGAGAGTCGGACGGCTCAGGTTGAGATATGAGCGTTGCCTCCGGTGTCCTGACGCGTGGCCGGGCGTCACCTCCCGTTGGAACATCTGAATGAGTCCACTTCGCCTCGAGGGGAAGTCTGAAACGCCAGTCTGAAACGCCATTAAACCTGGGAGAATAACGGGAGGATTGAATGGGTGAGAGGAGAGAAAAAGATCCCAAGGCTGACCGTTATTTCCCGGTACGCGTCGCCGAAGGAGAAGGTTTGCATTTTAGCCACGTCCGCGGCCAGTGTCCCCCTCAGATCTCTCCGCTAGAGATATTCATCCCCCGCTGCTGCCACCTCTCCGCTCTCCAAGGTCAAGGGTTAGGGTCACCTCATAAGTCAGAACAGTCAGTGGAGATTTGTAATGTAGTCTGTAAGGAGTGGAGGTGTGTGTGTGTGTGTGTGTGTGTGTGCGTGCGTGCGTGTGTGTGTGAGGGAGGGTAAAGGGATTGATGGTTGGAGGGAGGCAATCATTTGTTGAGTAAATCCTATTCGGTACGCCCAGGGATTTGTAAATGGATGATTCACACTGAAAATATATATTTTGGTGGAAATTGTTGTGCTATTGTCTTCTAGTGATCTCACAGAGAGAGAGGGGGGTGAGGGGGGGTACAAGGGGGTTGCCAGGGGGATTGGAGATGAGAGCCGGGGAGTGGGAGGGTCAAGATATAGAAGCCAAAGGAGTGACATGATGGATTCATAGTATGTGTATAGTGTGTGTGTGTATTAGAGAGGAAACCTAGCGAGAGACAGAGGGGGTGTGGAGCTTTAAGCAACCGTTCCCCTCTACTCGCGTTCATAATCATAATCAGCAGTAACGGGAAAAACAGACCCGTTACGAGCAAAATGTTTGTCAACCAAACTGTCTGCCAGATGGTGGCCTGCTGCCTGTCTCTTCATCTAGGTGGTCTGTGAGCGATAGCTTGGAGCGGGTGCTGGTGACAAAGAGCTGGCGTGTGGTGTCCGACGCGCCCAGTCAACCGTGATGGAGCTGTGATCACCTGACAGATCGGTACGTTTCCAGAGGGGTCTCCACGGCGATGAGCGATGGCGTCGTTAACATCAGCGTGGCCTTTCCTGTCAAGAACACGAAGTCTCAGTCTTTCTCTCTTTTACACACGCAACCGCACACGCACGCACACACATGCGCGCGCGCAGTAACTCTGTCTGGGGGATTACACAAGCTATAAGATATCTTGATAAGAATTAGAGTTAGGATCTATGGGGTCCTACTCTCTAACAATCAACGACCCTTTGAGAGCCGTGGCAGAGCAGCTCGATTTCTCTCGCTCTCCTTTCTCTTCCCAAACAAATTAAACTTAAATTGCTAGATGATTTGTCATGCATTTCCATTCCAGCATGGACTTAAATTACAGTCTTAAAATGTTTGCCTTTAAAAAAAAAATCATATTTAATATTGGTTAGAGACTAGCACTGAAGTGAAATGATGCAGACGCACACTTCGCGTCATTAGCGTTGTCACAAGCCAATACATGAGGAGATATATCGTTGTTTGAGTTATTGTGTCAAAGAAGATTTTTATATTTAAAAAAAAAAGGATGTCAAAAGGTTTGTGTGCACATCACGCAGGCAAAGTACAACACCTGCCTCTGAATAATACAGTCAGTACAACACAGACAGACCGCTGTTGCCCGCGGCCCACATGTTAGCACTGTCCAGGCTGTCTAACTGCAGTGAGGTGAGCTCGCCTGGAGCGGCACGAGACGCTTGGCGAGGAGTCGCAGGCCGCGCCGCTCAACACGGCGCCAGCCTCTGGCCAGACGGAGACCGGGAGACAGGGAGAGAGAGGTGCAGCAAAGGAAACAGGACGAAAGATAGACACGGGCAGAGAGGGAGGGCAGAGGATGGAGGGATGGAGTGAAGAGTGGAATATAATAGAAAGCAGGGGGGGGGGGGGGAGCACTGAGACGCCAGGGGTTTGAGACAGCCAGCAAGAGTTTTCAAGAGTTCAGTTGGAGGCGCCCAACAATGCTTCAGAAATGATCAACTGGGCAAAAACGCAACTTTGCCTTGACTACTATTTACTTATTTATCAATAAGTCAGTAAACAATATCACTATAAAGTGTGCAGCTATAAAACATTATTCTTTATTCAGTTACAGGTACGTGTGTGTGTGTGTGTGTGGGGGGGACGTGCAAATGTAACGGGCGTACTCAAAGCACTGCGTCCACAGTGTGCAGCACAATGCTCGCTGGTCAGCTTCCAATGAAACCCAACAACAGACTTTCAGCCAGTTTAAGTTGTCGGTGGTGACGCTGGGGCGTTCTGACATGAAGAGGCTCGCGGTACATCTGAGGAGAGAGAGGGGGAGAGAGACAGGGGAATGTTTGAAGACATCGTTACGAGTTCGTTTATAGGTGCACCAGCAGGTGCTAATATTATCAACTAGGCAAGTAAAGCAACTTTACCGTGACTTATCATTTATCCTGTTCAATTATTGAGTCAATAAATATCCTGAAATGTTCGCTATGAAACGTTACGATTTTCTTCAGTTACAGAAAGATAAGCCTGCGGGTGTGTGTGTGTGTGTGTGTGTGTGCGTGTGAGAACTTGCGTATGTACAGCACGTGTGTGTTCATGACCTCAGAGCTCCCGTAATAACGCCATGTGACGTGCCGCGCTCAACGCACTGCGTCCACAGTGTGCCCGCCCCACAACACACGCTGACCTGCAAACCACACAGCCCAACACCCAGCAACGGACTTCCCGCCACCGGCAAACCCTGTGGGGACATGCACACACACACACACACACACACACACACACACACACACACACACACACACACGCGTTGCCATGACAACGTGGAGCTGCGAGGACACACAGGACCTTTTTTTTTTCTTCCACCGCAGACCCCGGTCGAGCGAGACGTATTCCCCCAAGCCGCGGTGTGTCATGGCCGAGGCGGCGCGCTATAAATCACCCCCCCCCCCTCCCCCCCTGTCCTTTCGGCGAACACGAAAAATCAATTAGAAAGAGTGAACCCTGCTACACACAGCCGCTCGCGCCAGCTCATGTCGCCGAGGCATTTAGTGTTGTCGGACTGTCTCTCTTTTTGAGTGCGTCGACCCCGGGGTGGGATCAACAAACACTTGGGAAACCAGTCGGGTGGTGGATTGGTTTGACATCTTATTGGCGGCGGCTTCGTGAGTACCTGTGGCTGGTGCGGGCGTATTTCTGGACGATATCCAGGAACCCTTCAAGGCCTGCATGGGCCTGACTTTAAAAGCTGCTAGAGGCAGTTTATCTGTAGGAGGTGATTTTGGCGACCCCTACTGTTTGCTTGGTGTAATTTGTTTCCCTAGTCGTCGCAAAGAAGGCGTGCAGGATGCTCGCGGTCACTGCCTTTTGCTAGCACGATCGACTGCATTCCAAGTATGGGCATCTCTTCCTGATTTAGTGACGCACGTCCGTGTGCCGTAAAGCAATTCGTCACAGTTTTGCAGGAGATCCTACCCGATGGCAGACAAAACGAGGGTTCAATTATTGAGACTTCAAGGAGGACTGATCTGAAACGCTATTTCATTCATTCTCCCACAGACCGTACAATGTGCAATCAGAAGAAATTTATTGAGAATACGTTGCTATAAAAAAGTTGCCTATAGTTGCTTTAACATCAGGACCTGGCAGTAGGATTAGTATGTCCCTCATAACAGAGCATAGTGTAGGACCGGAGCTCTGAGCCGCACAACGAAATGTTGCGAGTGTGTTTTTATGTTTTGCTCTGCTTCGGTGATCGGCATTACTCTTTGCAGTCGGAACATTGTGGTCCTGTGATAGAAAGCCTGCAATCCCTAATTGGAAAATGCTATTATGTTACTGGTGAAACTAGTGGGGAATTCTGCATGTGTAGGCTCTTTTTGGTATACTTACACATTTTAAAACTTCCTATAGTTTTATAGTTTATAGTTTTGGGGGAGTTTGATCAAGTTAACTTCAAGTTTTCTTGACGACCCACTCAGTAATAAAAATAACTCTGTAACCTACAGAGAGAGAGGGAACAAATTTAAAGGGCTGATTCTTCAGAAGTGTAATATAATTATTTTACAAGGTTACATGTCTTTGAACGCTGATTCGTTGTCAGACTAACGGCTCTGTAGCCGCCAAGGTCATTTTTCGACTCATGTTTGCCAGGTTTTTCATGTTTGGACAAAGAGCAGATGAGGCGGTTGACAAATATTCGTCTTGACGTGTGGCAGTGATTCATCTGAGGGCCCTGTAGACGCCTGCTCTGTGCAGTCAAATGAAGCAGACTCAGCCTACCTCATCTCCAACTTTAAATGTCCTTTCATTTAATACGAACCTGCTTCGCATGAGCTTACCTTTTTTTTTAAAAATGGAAATACGTCTTTGACCGCATCCTTGAACTCCAGCAGCCTCTGTGTTGACTGAAATAACTGTAACTGCGTGATTACGTTCACACCTTTGCTGCAACGTGACATGTCAGTCTCAGTCTCTCCCTTCCCCTCGACCACGCGTAACCACCTATCCCTGGCCCTGCTCCGTCAACCTCAGCCTCTCCCCTCCCTGGAACCCGCATCACCACCTCTCCCTGGCCCTGCCCCGTCAGCCTTAGCCTCTCTCCTCCGTGGACCCCGCATCACCACCTCTCCCTGGCCCTGCCCCGTCAGCTTCTGGCCCCTGTCGCCCTCCTCGATGGAGCCAGCCAGGAGCCGCCCCCCGGCTGTAGCTGTAGCTGTAGGGGGGGGGGCGGTCGAGACTCTAAACGGATTTTGGACCGGAGACATTTGCCGCGACACGCCGCGCTGCGCTAATACAATAAAAGCCAGGCTGCGGGCACCCCTGGCGCATTGCAGTTGTCCAGCTGAAACAAGCCAAATGGGAAACGAGGTTAGCGTGCCCCCCCCCGCCCCCAGCCGCTGGCGCTAACCCCAGGAAGTGGCCGTGGGACGGCACTCACGTGGTCTCATTTGCCGGGGCTGTAATGCGGCTCTTAGGATTCTCACCACCGGCCTGTGAGCCAAGCAGGCCCCGGAGTACATTTTAAACGGCCACTCACCGAGACCGTGAGCCACCAGTTATCTATTCAATGGGTAGCAGTAGTTCAATACTACCCGTCCTCCGCCACCCCCCCCCCCCCCTGCCGTCCCCACACCCCACGGGGATATTTAGCCCACAAGAGCGGAGATGATGTCATCTTGATGTTTATTCAAAATCAATAGCCGTTGAAAGCAGACCACAATTGATGTGGCGCGACGACGGAGGTTGTTTTAAGCACTTGGCCGGACCCAGGGCACACAGGTTCATGGAATAGACCCAGCGTCTGTATCGTGACCCGACAGCGCTAGCACAGCCATGTCTTTGCAGCGGCACGACAAACACAGCCGCACGCCCCACGGTTGTGTTGAACGCAAAAGCTCCTGTGTTAACAAAGTGTTTCCCCAGTGATACCAATGAGAATATTATGAGTCTCAGCCTCTGATGATTATTCCTTTAACCGCAATTAAGTTTGGGTGTTGTCCTAGCGATGCCTGAAGTACCAACAGTACAGCAAGCGTTGATAAGACCCACAAAAGGACATTCCCTTAATAGAAGCATGATGGCTCTGGTCCGATTCAGCTGAAGGATATTATCCTTTTTATGGAATATTCAGAGAAGATCCCTGGCTTTTTCTCCCACTCTTTTCGGCGCATGTTTTATGCATGCATGTTCACCCCGACACAACTGATCCTGAGCCTGGGCCCTTAATGAGCCGGCAGCAGACATCTAACGCGAAGGTCCAGTCAATTACCCCCGGCATCTCCAGGCCCCACCGTACTGCTGACCCAGGCCAATAGCCGGGTCCCTCCGCGCTCCGTCCGCTTTCCACGTCAGCAGAATACAGACGTGGGACTCTCGTCCACCACCGAGCCCCATCCGACTGGCCTAATTTACCCCCCACGCCCAGCAGGTAGACGGCGCGGTCCATTTTGGTGGTGTAACGAGAGGACTCGGGCCGCAGCGTGTTCTGTCTGGACGGACTGTCGGATCCCGAAGGTCCTTAGCGTTACCGGGATGCACACGGCACAGTCATATCCTAAAGGGCTCGCGGGCTCTTTGGCTTTCAGATATCATTTCAAGCTGTAGCCGAAAGGACTCCGGTCCTACAGTAGGAGAATAGAGAGATGTCGTGATGTTGTCGTTATGTCGTGGTTGTAATACCGGTACCACCCATAAATGGCACGCTTATCATTGCGTTGTTTTATAGTAGCATTTGAAATGCTATTTCATTCATATTGACATTAGGTTTGAGTAAATTAACTACAATTGTGGTTATAGTAATATTTGCATAATTTCTATAGATTTTTTGGGAACTAAAGTCAAAGTGTTTTGTTTATGAAACGCACAGACTATCATTCAACAAGGCACCCACCAAATAGTAGTACAAATACAAATGAAAAACCAACTGTCAAGGTGTCATCTGGCTAAATAGCCAACAAACCCTGAAAATTGTGATGAGAGGGAAAAACAGCCAAGTGATGTTGTAGTGTTTTATTCCTTCTGCTTGTGTGATTGAAATGAAAGAACATGGCAAAGAGTGTCGGCAGATTTCTGTCTGTTATTGTCAGCCAATTCCTACCATGATCCAAAAGCCTATTAAACGTCTTACGAATCAAAAAGCCTGTTAAACGCCTTACCAATCGAAAAGCCTGTTAAACGCCTCTGTAAATGGCATAGTGCTGCCCTCAAAGATCCAGAGCAGGTTGAGGAATGAAGGATAGAATTGAACAGAGGCCTAAAGAGCCGTGAAAAGTCAGGGTTGCCAGGAAAGCTAATGCTATGGTGGCTACAGTTTGGACTTTGTTGTGGCCACATCCTAGCAGATGTTCCGGCCTGGGATGTGGTTCAGGGGTGAGGGGAGGGTCAGAGTGGTGGCCATGTCACAAAAGAGACAGCATGTGCTTTTTGGAGACACTGAAGGCTAGAAGTTTGTGTCTAGTCATAACATAAAGTTAGGTCTAAGTTTCCGGTGTACGTGTCCTAAGTTATGCTGATTATGAACGTGATCCATCTTGACCAATGGAATGATTGTTTATCTTAGACCTATATACTCGTTAGAACCTTGTCAACTAATCATAACTTGCTATGTCGTTGGAGTTGACTGACTGCAGTAACTTCTCTGTGTACAGACTCTGACTCAGACTCTGTAGTCATCAATAAAATTGTACGTGATCATTTCATGGTTTCTCCCTCTCAATAATTGGTTATTTTCTGTCATAGATTGAAATGATCCATTACAACTTCTACCCCGCCTCATGTGGCCATGGACAGTGTATGACATACCCATCAAAGGTAGAAAGAACAATGAGATTTTTTGCTACAAAAATGGTTTGGAGTGCCACTATGTCTTAGTAGCCTGGCTCTCTATGGAAAGATGCTCTGGAGCTGCCGCTTACCGGGGCTTAGAGAAATCTAAGTGCACTAATTCTAGATTAGACATAACAACATGGTCGTGTAGAATAATCTTTGTTCGTTTAGATTAGCTGCCAGTCCCATGAGCGGATACAGAGGGGGTGGGGGGGGGGGGGGGGGGGGTGGCGCCGAAACGTCATCGCTTGCCATCGCTTGCCCTCTGGGGGTGTCGAGAGCTGGGATGGAGGGTGCCCACTGTAAAACCCCAATGACGTCTGTTCTCAACCAAATCCATCCGTTAATATTGTTCTTTTACAGTGGTTAAGGCATAATAGATATTATAACACTGTATCCTGTTTATTTTGGAGGACAAAGCCGTTTTGAATAGCTAAGCAATATTTCAGTCCAGGCATTAGGGTGTCCAATTTGCATAAATGTTCGTCTGTGAATCTGTGTGGATAAAAAATCTATTTCAAATGTTCCTTAACATTGAGGCCAAGTAATGCCATCGCTAAACACATAGTGCTGAACCAACAGTAATGCCTCAGTTATCACATTCATTAGATAGCTCTCTCTTTTCGTCTCTAGCAAGGAAACACACAAACACAAACCATCTGTCTACCTCTGTGTCCCATGAGACTGAGCAGACTGCATGTACATGGAATCCTTGTATTGATTCCAGAGGATTGAATGCTGGTTAACAACCTCTAACATATCAACCTGCTACAACCCCTCTCCTCTGCCCCCCCGCCAACCCAAACCCGACCCCCCCCCCCCCCCGGAAAATAATTTGCTTCATTATTAATCCAACAAAAACATGTTGCGTCTGTCGTAATCTAACTCGATTAAATGTAAGAGCTATATTTTCTCCATGCCAAACTAAAATATGGAGCTTTAATGATTGGTCAACATAACAAACAACCCCCACCCCACCCCTCCACTACTCAACTAAAACTGTTCTGGTCTTTCACTGTACATCTGTGGGCCATGTTCACAATGTTTCCTGTAGTCAATATCAACCCCATTACCAGTGTGTAATTTGTGTGTGTGTGTGTGTGCGTGTGTGTGTGTGTGTGTGTGCGTGCGTGCTTGTGTGCGTGTGTGTGTGTGTGTGTGTGTGTGCACGCGTGCTTGTGTGCGTGTGCCGATCCGTGCGTTCCATTGTCCATGTCATGCTCCTCCGTCCTCAACTCAATTAGACTTCGCTTGATGAATGACCTTGTTTGGAATCAGGAAGGGGATGCGTGCGCTTGGACATGGGGTGAACGTTTGGTGCACGGGGCGCGCTTGTGTGTGTGTCTGCGTGATTTGGTGTAAGAGAGCACCTAAGTGCAGCGGTGTGGACTAACGCGGCACTACGGAGCGCCAATTAAGCTGTTTACCTGTTCCTGACGGATGCGTCCGTACCCTCCGCGTCCCTCCAGCTCACTGGCCCTCGCAGGAATAACGAGGAAGGAACAGCCCCAATCACTGACCTGAGCAAACAGAAAAACAAAACAATGCGGCCATTTCGTCTGCGGTCGGCTTTTCCCGGTGCTTTTAGCTGCTGCTTATGAGACACGAGTCAGAGGACGCTGTTTTCAGTGCACCGGTTGGGTGAGAGTTTATTCCTTGATGAATCGTACGTTGAATCCGTACGTCGTCTGATGATTCGAGCTTGATTTGTCTTAATTCCGTCGTTTGGTTTTCCACAGAACCTGCCCCCGGTGAGTTCACGTGTAAATTGAACGTCGGACGTGCCCGTGCAGCTCCCTTTCTCGCCCACACCAGCAGGAGTCCGCCATCTCTCACTCTCCGCCTTCTGTCGTCGCTTCGATTTGAACTTAACTTTGGAGACCCTCATTACTGGGGTATTGACGGAAGCGCAGGGCCAGTGGAAACAACTAGCCTTTCCGATTCCATTTTGCCTCCAGCCCTCTGCCTCCTGGCCACCTCGTAGATGGACATTACAGGCAGGTCATGTTGCATGGCTGGTCACTGGGTGGCTGGTATTTAGAAGGGCAAAAAGTATCTCGAATCTTTGAAAATGTCAACATCCTCCCCGCTGTAAGAATGCCTGTTCACATACATGTAAGTTCACGTGTGTGTGTGTGTGTGTGTGTGTGTGTGTGTGTGTGTGTGTGTGTGTGTGTGTGTGTGTGTGTGTGTGTGTGTGTGTGTGTGTGTGTGTGTGTGTGTCTGCCAGCCAAACAATGTGCAGTGTGGGCCAGTTTCCCGAACATGGATTAAGCCTAGTCCTAGGCTAAATCTCACTGTCAACTGAGATTCTTCATTGAATATGTTTTCTTAGGATTTAAGCTTAATCTATGTCTGGGAAACCAGCCCTGTGCGTTTTAAAGAACCCTGGCACGTTGCTTAGACAGTATGTTTGTGCGTCTGCCCAGACAGTGTCTCTGTATACACACACAACCGCCCACACACAAACACACACACATGCTGTGTTGTCCCAGTGCCACTCCAGACACTGAGTCACTGTTGGAGGACGGCCATGTTGTTGAGTCACACTGAGGTGACACAAAGGGACGTGGGTGGAAACGTGAATGGCTGCCGTGGCTGAGTCACAGCTTAGCCCCCTGAACGCCTGTCCATGATTCAGCTAGCGGCTTACAAGAAATACAGGCATAGAGGCTAGTACTGCACGTTGCCTCTTCACTTTGCTTTGCTGTACTTTAGTGGCGTTTACTAATAAAAGAAAATGGTGATTGCGAATGCAGTTATGGTAGTTGCATTGATTGCATTTTGTTGTGGATATTACTATTGGGCTATTGGGAACGTGTGTTACAGAAAGGTTATTAAAAAATCTGGTGCAACAGTAAGATTCGTTTTAGATTCCGAGCGCAGTGTGTCACCAAGCTCCCCAATATTAACTTTCAACTGACGTCGTTCAGCCGAGCCAAAATGGCGCACCTGTTGCCCTTTTCAACGAAGAGCACGCGTGGCAAAACCCAGCCTCCTCCGTCTTCATCACACAGTCATTTCTAGGGGAAGGTGCGCGTTGTCACGGTCACCACACCCTCACACCACATCATAAACCCATTTAAGACCCATTCCTATCCCTCCTTATTTAGAGTAATGGATATTCCCATTCCGAAATCACGCTGAGGAGAAACAGAAAAAAAAACAACGCGAGTGGGTAGAGCTGGCTGGGAATTCCAAAACAGCCCCGCCCCCTCACAGCCAGTCGGTTTCAATCCAACGGAGATCGGCCCCGATCCATCACCGCGGGAATCTCATTTGCGTCCCGATGCCAAGGCACCAGACTGGCAATCAGGCCCGCGCCGGTTGCTCGGCCAGTATTCCCAGGGAGAGGGGGGTGACGTCGGGCCCATCCGTCTATTGTCTCACCGCCGAGGCGTCTCCGTGGCGGGAGCGGGGATAATATTTACCATTCCCCCTCAAACGTGTCGTATGTCGGACGGCCCCCCCCGTAACGCGGATGCTGTTGCCGTGACGCTGTGTGGCTGCGGGGAGCGCTGATTGGCTGTCGGGGGTGGCGCGTACACAGACTTGCAGGTTGTAACCAGGCGGGGTTTTTGTGCCTTCTCTAAATACTGAGGTTTGCTAGCCAGTGACTTCAGCTTCCATAGACAATGTGGGAACAACTTGTGCAAGCAACCCCACGCTCCCTAATCTGCAGCGCTATTCATCTCGGCATGACTGTTGCAGGGACTCAGGAAAGCTTTAGGCAGCAGTGTGAAGCTGTAAAAGAGAGTGCGAAGGTAGTCCTTGTGCTGCCGTACCCCAAGAGGAGGGACTTTGTCTAGTAATCTAATAACTTTTTGACATTTTCCCTTTAAGAGTAGACACCCCAGTGTGTGGCCTTTATGAGATTGTGATTTGATGTTTGTAACCACCCACCTATATACACCCACACACATAGACAGACAGACAGACACACAAACACACACACACACACACACACACACACACACACACACACACAGAAAGACAGACACACGCAGAGGCACACCTGCTTTCTGCAGGAAACAGACTAGAGAGTAGAAAATCAGCAGCAGGAAGGTTGGCACTATGGGATGACAAAGCAATAAAGCTGGCATCACCACACACACACACACACACACATTCTCTCCCTCACGTACACACACACACACACACACACACACACACACACACACTGCACCTTCCTATCCCCTCAGCAGAGGGCAAAGCCCATACCTGGTGTAATCAAAAAGTGCCCTGTGGGATTGAGAGGAGCAGAGGGTAGAGGGGAAAAGATATACGAGTAATCACCGTGGCCACACAAGAGGGCTCAGCGTGATTTTACACAGCTTTAGTCCAGACGTGTGTGTGTGTGTGTGTGTGTGTGTGTGTGTGTGTGTGTGTGTGTGTGTGTGTGTGTGTCCGCGTGTGTGTGTGTGTCCCCGTGTGTGTGTGTGTGTGCGTCGGTGATAGGTCAACAGATGGCACAGCGCAGGGCATGGATTACGTGTGTGTGTGTGTGTGTGTGTGTGTGTGTGTGTGTATGTGTGTGTGTGTGTGTGTGTGTGTGTGTGTGAGACTGCGGGTCTGCAGAGGCTTTGCCCTTATAAATCATCCCGAGACAAAATGAGATCATTCGAACCCTTTTCTATTCCCGAAGCCAAATTCCCCGGCAGACAGAACAGCACTCACACTGCATATGGAGAGGCAGGGAAAAAACAGGAGCGCATATTCCTCTGCGGAAGAAGACAAAAACGCCTGTGAACGCCAACGTATGACACGTCAGCCAGAGAAAAAAAGGCCGACATTCCCACGCCGGAAAAAGGGAACGGATGAACAGAGTGATAGAGGGAGAGAAAGAAGCAGGCACTCGGATACTTATTGCCTTAGACGGAGAGGGATAGGACCCCCTGCGGTATCTATGTGTGAATGTGAGTTAGTGTGCACCATCTTTATACGTGTAAATGTGTGTGTGTGTGTGTGTGTGTGTGTGTGTGTGTGCGCGTGTGTGTGTGTGTGTCTGCGCCGCCTCTGTGTGTGTGTGTCTGCTTCACATAATGCCTTATCCCCCCCGCCCCCGCCCCTCCTTATCTCTCCTCTGTTCTCAGTAATTGCTGTTCTCAGTTCTAATTGCGAGTCCTTTGTAGCGGTGCTGGTGTGTAATGAGCACTCCATTGTGACGTCACGCCGTTATCATGAAACGTAACGTTCGATAATTCTCATCTCTTAAACGGGAAGCTAATGAAGAGAGATGTGCGCGCCTCCAAGATGTGTGTTATCGTGTTGGTGTGTGTTGTAACGGCACACGCTCGTGTGTGGTGTGTGTGTGTGTGTGTGTGTGTGTGTGTGTGTATGTGTGTGTGTGTGTGTGTGTTCATGAGTCTGGGTGAACCTCGTAGGGATTGTTGTGCTGGTCCTAGGGTGGTTAGCGTGACCCTGTAATGCACTACATATCCCATGAGGCCTGTCACCTTGGCTCCCCTCGGATCAGTTAGTCACACACACACACACACATTCTTTATCAATGACTCCCACTGACTCCAGGCCAGGTCAAAGAGTGGGTGACAAAGACAGGGGGCTGCCAGAGTGTGAACACACTGAACAACCCCCCCCCCCCACACACACACACAGACACACACACACTCATTCTAACGACCACATCACTCTTATCATTCAATGTCAACGTGCGCACACTTACAAGGAGTGCCCTAATACAAAGTGTCAGGCTGTCCACGCCAGAAGGGTTTCAGGGCGCAGTTCCTTCACAGCAGGAGATAAGAGCCAGAAGCTCTGGTGTGGATCTCTGGCAGCACGCCAAGTCCCAGCACAGACCAGGCAGTGTTTCAGCTCATGAAACGAAAACATCCATTTTCCCCTACAAATGTAAAAAAAACAACAACAAAAATTGAAAGCTATGGGTCACCTTTCATGTGTCTGTCACAATCGATATGTATACATTTCAGGGAAACAAACTTATGCGGACTCAGGCGGACATTTTGTCTATGAAGTTGTGGTGGCTGCGTTGAAAATGTTAGCCTGTTGGGCAAGAGCAGGGGTTGCCATGGCAAACGGCGAAGACTGCCCTTCCTTTCCCGCCGCGACCGGTTCTCCGTCACGCCTCGCTGCCCCATCAGGAATCACCGTGGAAGACGATGTCATGCCCCGGCCTGTCGACCCCTCCCACTCTAGCTGAGACTCACCAATCACACCGCCTAAAGCCATAGGATTGACAGCGTAACGTTTAGGTGCGGCGCAGAGGAACACGTTGCCCGTGGGAACGGATCGTGGTTTAGCTTTGCCTGTTGGGGGATTTGGGGAGGACAAACTGATCCCGAAATGTGTGCGTTTTGGAGGGGGCTGCTACACGTGGCAGGTCTGTCTATTTGGAGCCTGCTGGGAAAAGGAGTTCTTGTAATCTGGCGGATTAGTGAGACGGGGGCCACATAGGGTAGAGCCGTGATCGCCCCGGTAATCGCCTCGTTTGTGGCGCCGCGCTTCGGTCCGTCACCGCCGGG
>JAPMUY010009789.1:0-84751 GCA_026901105.3 Galaxias olidus
TCTGACTCTAGATGAAAATTCCCCATTTTGGCAGGTTGACTTCGGTTGGTCTGGGTGTGCTCATGGCTGATCCCTATCTGAGTTGCCAGAGCAGATCTCCCTGATCTACTCTTAAGTGGTCCCTGCTTTTCTCCTGCTCCGTTGTCATTTTTGCCTTCCCCGCATCATGGCTCCCGTCCTAGCTTATGATGCTGTGTTAGAAGGCCTGTTGTCAGGTGTGGGAATCCCTGCGGTTGGGACTTATCAAAGAGCATGGTAGTGGTGGCGTCTCTACCTCCAGTCCTCTTGGTGTACATCTGAGGGACTCCTAATCCACTAACCCGGCAGTTCCATCTCCATCTGCACATTGTCTGGTCAACTACCAGAGAACGGGCTTTGGAGAGGGACCGGCTTGTTCTATCATAGAACTTGGCTGGTGTCTCTCCCCTCTGTTTTTTATCTCCATGCACATACTTTTCAAAGCAGTGTTTTATCTTTGCGGATAGGCTTTGTTTGGTCTTGATATCTCTCAGTGCAGCTTGTCTTTGCTTTAAGAATTGCTGGCAGCCTCTTTAAATAAGTGATACACCTTGTCTCCTCTGCAAATATTTGTTTTTGTTCTCCTTTATGTACCGGCAATAGTAATTACTAAATTAAACATGGCTGATCGTATTTTTATAGTTCTATTTCTGTTCCATATTCCTGTCTTTTTGCTTTCTACCAATCTTGCACTCAACGAACATACACTTGACTTGAAGATGGTAAAAAAAAATTCAAAAACGATTATTTTCACGTGATTCTTGCACAGTCTTGAAATGTTCTGTAAAAGCTCACGACAAAAAGTGAAAAAACTACACCTTTACAATTATTATGAGCTCATTGTCAAAGACAGCTGTTTTTTTTTTCCAATAGATTCTGGCTGTCATTGTCAGAGAAAACTTCCAATAAATGAACGTCATGCAGAGAGTAAGTGCATTTGTTTGTGAGGCTGCCAACCAGGTTGGTGTAACAGCGTTGTTTTCCTTCATGGGAACTTAGGTTTGTATTAGCTCTCGTCTTCGGCTAATTTGAGAAAAAGCTGCCAAGGCATTTCAAATGTAATTTAATTACTTACCTCTACACTGAAGAAAGTGGTGCACGTGATGCAGTAAAGGTTGGTACATTAGAATACCACTCCTCTCTGAGAGGTTATAATAGAAAACAAGAATACGTTCTACATTGGCTAAGAAAGACTGTCACTCGATGGGCAGAACACATGCCCCAACTTGTCACTTTTAATGGAAGGAGCAGATGTTGAATGCGCCAGTTATAGAGTTAGTATAGATTTATTGAAACCATAACCCCAAGGCAGATGACTCTCTGCTTTGCATGCTCTCTCACCGTCTTACTTAAACACACTCACCCTTTAAATATCTCTTTCGCACACACAAAAACAAAAACAAACTCACACACACACAAAATACCTGTTCCAGGATTTTATTATTGAAGCAGGTTCATGGAAATGGTTCTTTTTTAATTGTTCTGACAACACAGCGTAGACACTCACTCAGTTGTGCTTTCAGAGCTAATTGTGGGGATTTAGCTTAGTCAATCCTCTGATAGTTCTTAAATTAACTGGTAAGCTTTGTGCAGATCTCTCTTTGGCAGTGTTCTGCCTTCATTTGAGCCAAGTTTTTTTTCTCGTTTTCAGCCTTATTCTCTTTGCCTTATCAAAGAACAATAAGCGCCTTATCTGTGCACCACACTTGCCAGGGAAATAGTGCTTTCATACAGGGAGGCATTGACTCCCCTTGAGCAGAAAGGAGCATGTGTTAATGATGTTTTCAATTCACCACTTGCATATTGCTTCTATTGCTATGGAGATGAAGAAAATCTAGATGTGCGTGTGCGCCATTTGGTTCATGAAACACTTTCTCTTATCAGCCTGAATAATAGGTCGAATAACAACTAACACAATAACAAAAACAGGGGGCCTAATTGGATTTTATGTGTTTCATTCCCTGCATGATACAATTTAAAACTGAAAATTGTGTGAGAACACAAATACAGTACAGAAAAGAAAATGTGTGTCACTCAAGCCAAGCCTCCAATGTGGCCTTGTTGAGGTTCTGGTTTCCAGAAAACATCTAGAGTGGGCGGTAAAAAAAAGCTAAAGGGTAAAAAGAAATAATTGATGTCTACAGATTACCCTTTTAATGTGCCTCCTAATGTGAATCATTGTACCTTTCTTTCTCTTTCCTCTCTCTCACACCTTCCTTTTCTCATTCGACTCTCGCGAAGAATGCAACATTTGTCGCCAGACCTGCCTTGTGGGTGTTTTCTTTTGTACTTCCTCCAAATTGTGTGCCTGAGAAAGGTCGCGCCGTGAACTTGCGGAGCCCTCCAGAGAAATCAAAGAGTCTATGCCTTTGAGAGTGAAAATCTACACACTCTTACAATCCCTAAGACCTTCCTAATCAAAGTCTCTACCTCCACTCCTTCACCCTCTCCCTCCTCCCCTCTCCGTCTAAATTGGGTGAGAGAGAAAACTAGGACATAGTTCAGCCTGCTAAAGCACATCCCATCCATTATCAAACAGCCAGCTTGTGACTCTTATTTAGAACTCTTGAAAAGAGTTTAGAAGCTGAGGGGTATTTCAATGGACTCGGAATCTCGCCGGACCAGAAATCAAAAATGTACAGTAGGTTAAGAGCGCACTGTATCAATTAGTCTGCACAGTGACATGCTGCAATTCCTCAGAGTTTCTCCTTGTGAAAGGAGGGAACTGATTATGAGAGTCTCTCAACTGATGATGCAAACAATTAGACACGGAATCCCCCCATAACATCTGCCAAGCAGGATGACAAGATGAGGGAATTCTTAACCTACTTCCAGGCAAACAAAACAAAAACCATAGAGCCTGCTTGTTGCTGATTTTTTTAAATGTCAGAAATATATATATTTTTTTTTTTGGTGTTGATTCGGTCTTTACCACAGCCAAAGATTCAAAGCACTTTCAAGTAGCAGCGTGTTGACATTGGTACGTGCCGCTGTGTTGCAGACCCAGCGCCGCGTGACGTTCCACCTGCCGGATGGGTCCCAGGAGAGCTGCAGCGACAGCGGGCTGGGGGACCAGGAGCCCAGCAGCACCGCCAGCACCACACAGCCGCTGCCCCTGGGCTTCAGCCAGGAGGAGTACTACGAGCAGACCTCGCCCAACAGCCGCACGGAGGGAGACGGCAACTCTGATCCCGAATCCAGTGAGTCACAACACTTTGTTTCCGGTTCTTTCTGTGCCATGCGTTCGGAGCCTCTTCTACCTTGCGTTTTGAAAGGCAAGCCCACACTGGCAACTGAGGTGTTCTATATTCACTGTGTGCTGAGCAACAGTTCTTTTAGGTAAAAACCTGTCACAGTGATACAAATAAATATAAGAGTATGCATTCGTTTTGCTTATTTTAAGTTGAACGATGATATGTATATGTATGTATATATATATATGATATGTATTTTGTTGACCATTTTTTACAGTAGCTTAAAACATTTGTTATGGTCGCTGTGTCAAACTAAGTGGGCTTTAATTGACAAGGAGCTAGAGTTCAACCTTCCAGTAGGCATTCACACCCTGAGGGACCTTTCCCCCCTTTTGACCTTTAATCTAATTCCTACCTGGTCAACCAGGTATGTTCACTCAGCAGCCAATCTATTACGCTATTGATCAATCAGCGGTTAGGTGGACACTCAGAGGATCAATGCTGCTGAGTAGATCTTTTGTTGTGCACTGCTGGTAAACCTGAAGCCACTCCCTGTGCCTTCTGCAGCGGCCTGAGTGCTCGCAGTGACACCACGTCCTCCCATCCCCCTGATCATGAACGAGGCTATTTGAGTTCTGCGACCTTATCACGGGAGCAGGCCTCCCTGGCGTCGGTAGGAAAGGAACGCGCCGTTGCTAGCGCCGCAGAATGCCATTTGGTTTCCGGGGGGCAATCCAAATTCCCATCATCATGCAGCCATCGGTGTTTGGTGTTGGGCCCCTCAGCCCCCCCCCCCCCCCCCCCCCCACACACACACACACACTCCCATTGAGCCTCGTGCTCAGGGGGAACATTACCCGGCACAGACTGTGGCGCTGTCAGATGCAACACTGTTTGCTGTTCCTTTTCCTGTCCCATCCAAAAAGGCAGAACAGTGGATAGGAATAGATTGCTTAGCATATACCTACATGCAGCCTTTGTGTCACGGTTCTAATTGAGACGGCGGCGGCTCTTGCGTCCGCTTTTCCTCGGCAGCTGTGCTGACAAGGCCAGGCCTGGCTTGTCAGCGCGAGTGTGACTGTGAATGCATTTGTTTGACATTAGACAAGATGGGTGGCACGCACATTGGGGAATTAGCATGTGCCGGACCTATTTCGAGGTCCCCACTACTTCTCGCTCAGTGGACTGCAAGAGCCTGCTACCTGATGTCCGTTTTTGAAATAATCCTGTCTTGTTAAGTTATATTGATCGCCCTCTGGATTCTCTCAAGCAAATCATCGCAGCTTTCCCCCTAGCTGCTTTCTATAAAAGTCATGCCATGACGATGAAAGTGATTCATAACGCGTGATTCATTCAAATGCGGATGTTTTTCACTCATCCTCATATTAATATTCGACGCTGTAAACATCTCATAGTTCATAAACTGTCCTGTTCAAATAGTATGCCTATTACCCGTTCACTCCCTCTGGAGGGACATTTGTTGAAGAACGCCAATTTGATTTTTCTCCTGGGCTTATAGGGAACATGCTATGCTAATAGTGAAAATGAATATGTATGTATTCGTCTTTAATCTGGGGCATTAATGTAGCGGGGACTAAACGCTGGGATGTAATATCTCCAGTGGAATCGTTACTAGTCATTTGGCCACTGGAGCCCCTCCTAATGCCCTCTAATGTGGTCTTATCACACCATATGTGATTAATGTCAAATGTCATTCCAAGCAGATATAGCAAGCTTATCCCACAAGGTAATGGAATCATTGAATTTGAGTAATTTTACTACATTTAAATACAGCTTTCTTGTTTTACTTGTCTTTCCAAAAATACACAGCTTTTAGCCCACGCACAGAGAAATGCATGCTCATTACAAAAAAAATTAAGAAATTACCAATGCCAAAATTCACCACTATGTGCATTTTTCAGCCGGCACCATGCTCACACGTGTATGCTTCACTGAGAGAAGCCTAAAGTCATCT
The DNA here is from genome assembly GCA_026901105.3 of Galaxias olidus. NCBI lineage: Eukaryota > Metazoa > Chordata > Actinopteri > Galaxiiformes > Galaxiidae > Galaxias > Galaxias olidus. Next base: position 5,188 of record JAPMUY010009789.1, read on the forward strand.
GACTCATCTTGCTCCATTTTCTCCTTCCTAAAATTCACAGATAAACCTTGACTCTGTGCCGCGGATCAAAAGCATGATGGATCCTCTGTTGACAGACTTAGAAATGAGTGCGTTGGTGATGGAGGGGGGAGGGGGAGGGGGGGGGGGGGCAAGATGGATAAGATATGGTTTTATCAATGAGCAGCAGGCTGCCATAGCCGTGGCAATCTCTTATCTTGTCGCCTCAATTTGTAAAGAAGTGAGAACAAGGGAGAGCGGTAAAAGCGAAGGGAGAGGGGAGGACACAGCGAGATGGGAGATGAGAAGGAGCTGAGGAATAGGGAATGTAGGCAGTGAAGGAGAGCCCCAGAACAAAATACCCCTTTTTACCGAGGTTCAGTTTTTAGAGGTGGCGAGGCAAGGTCTTCAGTGTCATTGTGCACTGAGTAACTATCCAAGGGGAAAGGCAGCCTCCTTGGCGACAATGAATTTCTTCACTCCTCTTTAAACCCTGCATCTTTATTAGACCACCCGCTCTTGAAATAAAGTTCATTTGACATTTATGTTTCTATTATTTATGGCGAAGGAGGCAATTCATTTTACGGCCTCTTTTGCTTTCTATCCGTAGGCCTACTTTATCAGACTGTCAGCAGTCTTATGTTGTCGTCGCTCTGCCACCCAACGCTTCAAGGTTTTGAATTTTTCCTCCCACGTCTCAACTAACAGATAAAAGCCGCAAATTAATATCATTACCGTGTCTACTATTAGCTCCTCCCTCCGAGCATCTAAACAGATGGCATTTACAATAATGCACGTCCACAACAATTAGCAGAATGGCTTCATACCTGTCCCCCCTGGCAATATTTCAATGCTTTCCATTTTACGTCCAAAGCTGGGTATACATGAGGACTGTAAATACTGTATGTGTAGCCTCTAGCACTGCAGTTAAAAAACGGCGCAGAAACAAACAATAAATCTCTGGACATATTTACTTTTTACGTCTCATTCCTTTTTACACAGCAATACGTTTGAGAGTCATCTTTGAGACAGGCTGGTTGTCGTTATCAATTAAGCTCCAGAGGGGGGAAAAACAGGTTTAATTTTTAAAGGGTATTATTATTGTTGTGATGACGTACAAAACGGCTTTTGGGGAAAGATGGTTGTCACATCCTGAGAAATGGTAAGCTCAGACAAAGTTAAGCGCAGTACAGTCTGCCGCAAGTAAATCCGCAAGCCGAAATCCTTGAAAAAAAATAAAAAAAAATACAGTACAATCAATGTTCCGGGGCCAGTGTTTAATGTTGTTATGTATGAACTATATTATTGTTGGTGTGGGGATGGGAAAGCCCTGGCTTTTAACAGTTAACAGCAGGTCACTGAGGATTGTATTTAGCACTCTATCGTCCAGTATTTAGTCACTGGACGGAAGATGGAAAACATATAGTACCGTATCTTAATCTGTGGCATATGGCTTTCAAATAACCAGCTTATGTTTTGTCTTTCTAAGATCTAAATCCACTATTAAAAAAGTCAATCCTTTCCTACACTGTAAGTATAATAAGATTACAGCTCTAAATTTACATCATACTACAGTACTAGATTGTTTTTTGGTACGTTTTCTTTAAGGCACTTTCTCTAAGTGTTTTATTGAATAATAACAATTAACTTTTTCTAAGATGTCTGAAAATGTTAACCTGTAGATCTTTTACATGCCCGAGGCTCTGCCAACAGAACATGCAATCTTTTAGGCGGAGACCCCTAATCAGATTATAGGCTTATAAAGTGGATACTTTCTGAGTGACACTCACTATATGCTTTGACATGAATTGTACAAAATATTGTGAGGAACTTAAACTCTAGATTTTGAGTCTGGCTCAGATTTGCTGCGGAGTCCTTTACGAAATCCTTAATGCCATGAACAAATGGAATCGGTTGAAAAGCCTGGGAAAGGCATCACCTGCCCACACAAAACAGTATGTTAGCCTGATACGTGAAATCCAGATCACTTCCCTTATTTAAGTCATAGAAGAAAAATTAAATGCCTGTTAAATAATCTCCCGCATATAGACATTAAGTGACATTAAAGAGGAGCAAGATGTTGTCCATTTATACACAGTTAGCATTCAATCATACATGAAAAATGACACAATGTGTGAAGGAACACAGCAATACAGTCAGAAGGTACAGAATATAGCAATACTGTTAGCCTTGATGTGGATTCCATACTGTATAGTTAACTCACTTATTATTCATATGAGTCCAATCTAAATTTCATTTTGAGGGTTCTCATTATGTTATGCAATTAGAAGTAATGAATGTGCTTCTTAATTACATTCATTTGAGCAAATTTCCATTCCCTATTGAATTTCTCTGTGGAAACATTATGACACTGACCAATGGCATATCATTTGCAATGTGACTAAATCCATTCAGCCTTGCACAATTTGCCATAATTAGTGTTACAATGTCATAGTCAACTATGGGGAAAGACTAAGCTGGCATGCTAGGGAACAGAATCCTTGCTCAGTGAGATGAAATTCATCATTGTGTCCTGACCTATACAATAGGCCAGCCACAGGTTAGAGACATTGATACTCTGCTATTATGTGGAGCCTAATACACCTCCCTGTACTTTCAGATCATTTAGGTTGATATTCCCCGATAATGCCACTGTGCATCCATTATCTATTATGTGTTACATAAAGTACTTCAATATTGTGCTACATTCTGCACTGCAATGTCCCAGCATTTACAAAGTAGTTTCTCTAAGACGGCGTTTCCTCAGATGGTTTCCACCATATTACTTTTTTTTTCTTTTCACTATGTTCTCGTGAAAATAAATAAATAATTAAAGCCCGTTGTGCCTCAGGCGCCCAAACTTTTTTTTCCAGCTGCCCCACTGGGGCGGTAACAGAGCTAAATGAAGCAACAGTCTGCATTAACCTACATAGATTAAGCCTATGTCTTCCAGGACCCTTAGAGCTGATGTGATTTCTGTTGGTTTTGTTTGTCTTTATTTCGACCAGTCAACGTCTGGGCCTGAGGTAGACCCAGGAATACAAATGGACTGTGTTTGGATCGTCCCTCAGACAATAAGAAGTGTTCCGTTCTCTGAGGTTAAATGGAGGGGAACCCATGTTTCATCTGGTTCAAATGCCACACAAGTTGTCTCAGGGAGAGACAATCTATTGATCTGGGGCAGTCAACTCAAATCACAGAAATCTCTCCTCCCTCCTTAAGAATCGGTGGAGTGTCACCTTAGAAAGCTCTTTTTTCCTCTGCGTTGGGAGCCTCTTTGTTGTGCTGTAAATTCCACTGTGAAGTAAGTTGATATGTGGAGTTCTAGGTAGCCTTGATCTTATCCTTGATGGGATTGATCAAAGCATCATGCGGGATGGTTAAGATTATCCGGTAATCAATGGGATGTCGTTGTCTAGACACTTCTCTACTGAACAACTCTTGTGTAGTTCATCAGCCCTTGGCTCCCTGTAGCAAGTGAACATACAGCCTTAAGTACGGCAAAGAACATTCTGAGCTACTGCAGCACTGCGGCACTGTTTAGCTTCTGACATGATAAGATGACACACAGTTGTGCACACTACAGTACAGTGTGTTGTGAGTGGCACGTGCTAAACGTTTTAGCGTAGTCTAAATTCTCCAAAACAACTTGAGTGCACTGAACATTTTCTATAAGCCTTTTTATTGGCTTTGCCTAAAAATTCCCCAGATTAGGGTTTTTTAATTAACAGTTATAAAGGGGATTAAATGCGTTTTTAATGAGAAACTGATACCTTTCGTTGATAACGGCAACCATCACTACTTTAAATCCGCCACTTATTGATAGGCTGTCCCAACGAATGCAATTTGAATACTCAGAGAGTTAAGTTTGCTGGATTTCAAGTTTGGAGGAGATGAGGTGGAGGGGGCCGGGGTGTCAGAGGAAGGGTGAAAGGAGGGTTACTTGCAGAATGTGCACCACTATTCAAGAGCTCCTTGTTCAAATTCTTCCCACAGCACCATGAGTGGCGTGGGCTTTCAAAGACCCGTACAATTAAGAGACCCCTTCTCAACGTGTTAACATGTTCGGTTAGTCTCGTGTCTGGTATAGGGGAACGGATCAATAGCTGCCAAGTTTGATCATGTCTCCGGACAATGTATTCTGAACTCTGCGGGGGTAAAGACTTCAAACAGGGCGAGGCACAAAATTATCTGCCAACAATTCACTCCATTTCAATGACTCTGTATTCCCAAAATAGAAGATTTGCCAGAATGTTAAACCTATGAAAGGTTGGAAGGGTATGGGGAGCAAAGGTACTTTGCATCTAGTATGATTTAGGTAAAATCAGGCGTACACTTTTAAGACAAAAAGCTATGTTATATGATGTCTTGGGCATTTTGTATAAGAGGCTGCAGACCTCAACCTTGTGTCATACACACCATAGCAGGCATTCAACAGTTGCATTTCTCATCTCAAGGATTCAATATTTTCATAGAAATACAGGGTTGGGGTCTTTTCATATGACATTATCATTGTTCAGAATGCTTTCCTTTTTGAAAAGCACTACTTATCTAAGGTACAGACCTTTACTCTTTGTCAACCTCTTTTGGGAAGGTACTTTTGGCCGGCTGTGGCAACTTACCATACAGTTTGCAAGAGAAACTTCCCCTTCTTTATGGTGTAGTGAAAAACATGGGAAGCTATAAAAGATGGATGTGGCCATGTTTTATTCAGAGCCATTTGTTATAGATAGCTTTTACAAAAACCCTTGGTGCCTTTCATGTGAGGCTCCATGTAACGAGCTTAGCAATAGACAGTTTGGTCTACAGTCAAACTGGCCTGCTTGAATAGACTCAGAAAAGATGACCTTGAGACCTTATTGATCTATTTTGGAATGAAGAAGAAATTCACTTTTCGGCACCTTGACGATGCTCCTGAGACTTTTCAAACAGAGTGCTATTCAACACCTTTAACTTACGCTGCTAAGCAGAGTGTTATTAACCTGAAACTGATATATTCTCATCTATTGAATGCACATAGCACATTCATGGACATATTTACAATTTAATTTGCCGTAGAATACTCCCCCCCCAAAAAAAATTACAGATTTGTCTTTGGATATTTGGATATTGTGATGTAAGTCCTTCTTTGGGTGGTTCTCCATTGAACTCGTTATGCATTTTTATTTGTGGTGGAGTTCTATGCCTTGTTATGTTATGGGCTTCTGTTAACATCTTTATATAGCAGGGCTGATGCCATGTCAGGGGAAGTGTGACCTTTCCATACGAGGCTCTCCTCCGTTTAAGATACCACCATGGCTATATGAAAAAGCATGGTGTCATCTCACTCAAAATGTTTTAACATGTAGACACTTTCAAGGATAGCTTCTGCTCAGAAGGACTTATTGACCAAAAATAACTGCATCAATATGTCTCCCGGAGGCTGAACAGACCAGAGCTTCAGAGGGCTTTCGTTTCACACTCTTTCTCTCTCTCTCTCTCTCTCTCTCTCTCTCTCTCTCTCTCTCTCTCTCTCTCTCTCTCGCTCTCTCTGCCTTAATTCTTCTCAACTGAGCTGTTTTATGTTTTGTGAAACAGCCATGGAGGACATGGAACATATGGCAGCTTCATTATTTTCACTCTCAAAGCTGGTCTATTGTGAGAATGCAATGTGAAGGTAGTATCCTTATTGTCTGTCCTGTAAAGAGTAGAAATGAATGGAACCATTGTAACAGGAAGAACATCCCGCTGTGATCTCACTGCTTAATACGTCATATTGTAAATATGCAGGAGTAAATAGAAGTTTTGATGAATGTCAATCGAAGTGGGATATGTTTCACATTATAGCAGGAATTATATAAATAATTGGATGACAGAGTGCTACAATCTATCCACCATCTGTCTTTATGTCTCGGAGTAGCATATTATAGATAAGATGTGTCACCAAAAGCAAATGTTACATTTCTTACAATGTCTCAAAAATGATACTAAATTACATCCGCAACACTTCATTTTGCTGTTCCTAATTAGGTTACTGGTGCCAACTGCAAATAGAAACCTCAAAGGACACCACCCTCTGGTGGCATTCACAGGCCGGAAATGCCCCGTTTTTTATTGTGTTTAACTTAGGTGTTCCCTGCACATCAATGATCTGGATTTTTTTCTGGGACACGGGTCCTTGAAGATCAATGTATGCACTGACTGGCTGATAAATTGGTGTTCCCAGACAAATGGATCACTTCGGAGACCACTCACAGGCCAGTAACACTGACAAATGGAGTGAGACGGCGAGGAGGGAGGGCAGGCTCTCCCACACGGTGGAGAGGAGAGAGGATCACGGTAGGGACCCGCTGAGGGGGTGGATTTGAGTAGCGCTGGAGCAGGAAATGTGGGGCCTAACCAAAAATGACAGGGGCTTTTGAAGGGCCTTGACAGACTGTACACATGGACCTGGCAGTGGTGCACGCTTTCCTCGGCGCTGGCCCGAGTGGAAGCATTCATCACATTTGCCATGGTCAAGTTTGCAGCAAACTCCTGCTGGCGGGCCCGCCGGTGCGTCGGCATCTGTGGGACCTCCGGGCGACGGAGCGAGGGGTGAATCAGCTGCCTGCCATCCCACATGAGCAGCAGCGAGCCCGGCTCTAGAGCCCTTCTAGCAGCCCGGGCAGGGTGATGGGTTCAGAGGCAAACACATAGGCAGGCAGACAGGAAGACATGCAGAAAAACAGGGGTCCAGCGAGACAGCTTGGAAGGCAGAAACACATGGACAGTTTCTACGCCTTTGTCCTCATTTCCCTCAGACACCCGCTTGATTGCATTGATTTGTCCTGATTCTATTCGTTTGAGGACTCCCACTGGATTTAGGTGTCAGACATTTGTCAGGCAGGGGCATAACACAACGTGTACACTATGCACACGCAATACATAATAGATACATCAGCACCAAATTGATTGTGAATACTGATGAGAAATATGAAAATAACGAGAAAGGGGGCTGTGGATTTTATATATTCGGCTTGTGTGAGGCAGACTTTGAAATGCAGCCCGTGTCCAATGCCGCCTGCATCGTAGTATTTTAATGGCTAAGAAACAACAGAGAGACTTTCAATTGCATGTATGAAATTCTGTAATATACAATGTTCTAAAGGTTCACAACAGACAGTGAGGATAATTCGATTTCCAGAAAGAATAAGCGAGAAATTAAACATTTCTTGTTGTGAAAATTAGATAATAGTGACTAATTTACTGAATCTCTTCACAATAAGTTTCACTGAGATATATAGAAAGCCTTGAAAATGCTAACTGTTTTTTATCAAGATGTTCTTTGTAAACAAAAAAAGTTGTGGCAATGCTCCAAAAACTATTTTGTAGAGGATATATTCCAAATGCCATTATTTTTCCAAATCCAATCTTCATAATCAAAACATCCGTGTTGAAAGCTAATGACTTCCTGGTTTAATGCCATATCCAATAGTTAGAAGACGCAGTGGATCCTGTCTTTCCTCTGAGAGCTGGGAGTTTTCGAGCGTATTTCTCCCTTTTCCTTTTGCCTCCGTTGCCAAAAAATACTGAGATAGAGAACGAGACAGAGAAAAAGAGAAAGAGGCCGAAAGATAAAGAGACCGTGCAAAGTACTCCCAGAAAGAAAGAAAAAATTTGATTGGAGCGTCTCGCAGAGCCAGATAGAGCAGTGGCAGCTTCTGTTATGATAGAAATCGGGGGGCCTCCGCGAGGGTGCCCTTGGTGCTTCAGTTGGCTTTGCTCGGCGGTCACCAGGGGAGGCAGATGTTGTCTAGAGGCATGTCCCAGTGTCTGCACCTCGGCTCGGCTCCGTGTGTCACTGAGCTTACAGGTGCAGGGCAGAGGAGCGGGGGGGGGGGGGGGGGGGGGGGGGCACACTGAGCAGCCTCTCCCAGACGCCAGGGGTGTTGGAATGAGCAGATATGCACTAATTTTAACCCACCGAGGTATAATAATTGATGTTCAGGCCTGCTGTCGCAGCTAGGAGTTAGTGGACCGTGCACTTGTACAACCTCTCATACCGCGTACTCCCCGGTTGGCAGAGGAGATGCATGACTGTATGCCGGTTAGAGGTATACGCTGTGGGTTTGTTAATAGCAGTTTAGGCCATGAAAGTATATCACTATGTTTTCTGCATGTTAGTTGTATTTTCAAAAAGATAATGTTAAACTAAATTGTCCAGACACAGTGAGACAGAATAATATTCCTTTTCAACAGTATGGCCCATGGACTATATCGACCTCTTAGATAGCTATTCTATATATCTCACATCAAAAGCTCCCCTACAAACACATGATTTGCATTAAAATGATGAGAAACGCTTTGTTGATCCCACACATATACACACAGCACAAAGGCTGGTAGGCACACGCATACAAACTCACAGACTCACACATACGCACGCACCTTGATCTGAATCTGGCCGCAGAGGACTCCCACGGTTATTCTACAGCCACTTTTAATATATAAAGATGTGATTCTAGATTCTCACAGTGCAGTCCGCCATTTGCAGTTTTTAAGAGGCCTGAGTAGATTTCTATCGTTTATAGTCCAATAGAGCACATTTTCTTGACTATAATTATAAATACATTATTGAAAATAAAATTCAACCCCCCCCCCCCCCAAAAAAAAGAAATCTATATACATTTTGATAACATTCTTTGAAAAAGTCTTCCACAGTAAGCTATTCAGTGTTTGTCATCATTGTTGTTGTATAATGATTAAATCAATCAGAGCTTTTTTTAGGCATTGATTTTCGTTGACCACAGATGGTGTTGAATAAGGTTTTCTTTTTTTAAACCTTTTCTTCCCACACCTAGAGCGATTATCCCACAATACAGGTGTTGATTCTTCTGAACAGACTAACTTGACCGGCTTTGTGTTTTGATACGGGGGCTGGTCTACGTACGCTTCAGTGATTTTCTTTGTATTCTGTTCTACTCTGAGATACATTTGGAATTCAATGCACATGTTCTAAACTCTGTGTGCACACACACACACACACACACACACACAACAACAACCGGGGGGCAGTTATTTTCCTGTTGTAAACATTATGGACTTTTATTGATTGTGCAACTGCACAATGTTTGACGTCCTTAAATCACTGTAAAGATGGTTGGATATATAGAGAAGGCACAAGGGAGGCAGTTGAAGCTTTCAAACCGTGTACAGTGGATGGCTTCCTGAAAAAGGCAAATGAATCCTAAACAAAGAAAATGGACGACTGAAAAAATTCTCAGCTGACAGTGAATCATAGAACATTATTTTGCTTCAATGAGAACAACCTTCGATTATTTCTTTGGGTCCAGAACTCTTTTCTACTTCTCAGTCTTTATCTTAATTTGTGAAACGATTAATATTAATAGCTCCGGACATGAAATGGACATAGTTTCACGGCAGTGTGCGCACAATCCCATCTGCTTTACCTTCTGAGCATCTGCCATGGCTCCCAGGGCTGTCCACCTCGCAAGTCGCAGGCAGTTGGGGACATCTGTCCCAACAGATAGAGAATCAGGATATGCCATGCATTCTGTCAACGCCTCACTGAACTCTGGGTTATGTTCACCATAATTTGCTTTTCCCTGCTGCTGCATCCCGGAATATTGTCATGTTCCGACAAAGTCTCTTGGTTGTAATTCCTCCCGTTTCGACCATTCTGCAAGCAGATAATTTGATAAACCATGCAGTAATGGTAATACTACATCCTGATATATGTGTGTAATATGACAGCTGATAGAATATTTCCCTAACAATTTCTGAAGAGATGGCCTATTGGGGTGATTTGATATTGTTCTGAAGAGAAGACTTGAGCGGAGGACATACAATTCTGTTATTATTCGGCGGATTGCATGTTGCATTTCAGTTTTTCTGTCATTTATATAGTTTAACCAAATGCACATTTCTTGTTCCATTTTAAAGGGAGCTATTGTGGAAATAGCTTTCAGATTTGCTGAGGAGGTATTTTCCTACAAAGTGCTCTCTAAGCTTAAGCTGTAATTCTGAACTTTCCATTGTAACATGTGGCAGAATTTCAGCCAAAAGACAAAGCCTTATGAAAGCTTAGAAGGGTTGTCTTTTCTCCAACACTTTTCATGACTCCATTCTCTTCCCCTAAGCCCTGGCCTTCTCCTCTGTGCATGAATCCATAATACCCTCTCTCATATTGTTGAAAATACAAAATCAGAATAAACTTCTTTGACAAACTAGCCATGCACTGACCCAAAAGGGCACTCATCCCACAATCCAGTCTTGATTTTCTTGCCTCTCAGTTTTCCGAGGGTAATCTGTGTCAGCTACTCCTCTTATGGTAAAATATGCTATCTGGGCCTGCCAGTCTACGGTAGAGTGCCTGGCTAATCCTCATGAATACATGACTTTGTGCGCATGAATAAATAAGAAGCTGCTAGCTGAGTAATTGAGGTGCCGTGCAACTAACAAGGAGGACACAATTTGTAAATTTGATTTTTTTCTCTCTCTCTCCCCAATCTAAGCCCAAGATGATTTATATCAAATTAAACTGTTTAGTCAAATCATAAGTGGAGCGTATTTGGTCTTCTCCCTCTCAAATCCCCCCTGAGGTGCTTCTAAGAGGAACCAAAGCTATCAAAATAGGCAGATAATGCCTCCAGTTTGGAAAAAATCTCTGACTGTATGTTAATGCAATCACTGCGACGTATATGAGTAGAGGATGTTATGGACTGCGACTTAAACAGTCGGGGAAATAAGCGTTGCAACTTCAGGTTTGCCGTGAGCGAGTGGGATTGTTCCATGTCCACGTCCCGACCGACGGCCCTTCATTTTGTCGAGCGCACACAGTAAAATGAAGTGAGCAAAAAGGGGAACAGGTTTTGCCTGTAGGCAACCTAGGAAAGAGAAGAACCGTTGGAGAAATCATTGAACTCACCTCAGTGTAGTGCATGTGATAATGGCGCCTTCCTGGACCCAGGAGATATGGAGATTACCATCACAAAGAACACACCTTGGGGACTAAGTCCGGATAGGCTTTCATCACCACCGGTATTGGCTAGCAGTTGGCTGATGTTGGCTCTTAGAGATATAAATAAACAATTAACTGATTGTAACATCGGGAAATCTCTGACATACAATATCGCCTATTTTGAGTGAATGGTGTTATCTTGTCCCTTGATCAAGGCGGCATTTACTGTAACTGTAAAAATACAACATGTGTGATACTTACTGCACATGATCTGATGACTGGGAACGCCGGGGAATGAGACAATCCAACTCAGAGTGAGAGAGAATTTATAGCTTTTAGCCCCATCATCTACCTCCTTGCTACGCATACATCTGGTGTTCAATATCACACAAAAAGCGAGCGGAGAGAGCAGCATTGATTTCACCCAGGTCCTCTTCCCTGCTCCTGCCCCTCGTGCTCAGTGCTTGACCCACTTATTTTCTCATCTTTCCCTGTTTTCTCATGAGGGTTATGCTTGTGCGCTGCTTTTCCCATTACAGTGGACAACCACCAACTGCTCTCTCTCTCTCTTTCTCTTTCTCTCTCCTGTCCTTTTCCCTCTTGCTCTGTGAATGAGTTAGGTGATACCAGCCCAGTTAGTCAACACCATAAATCCCCAGACAAATTGGCAGATGTGTCACAGGAGAGACGATCCTTAAAGGAGTCGTGGAAGACCACATACAGTATAAGGACCTCAGTCATGATGGGTATTGACAAAGCACTGAGTTAAAACTAAACCATAGCCTGGCTTCCACTTGCTCTGGGGCCAGCTAGGTGATAAAACACATCACCGGCTCTGTATAACTTGACATAAGATTTGTTTGTCAATGTTTATTGATCTAAAACTTGTCAGCAGCGTAATGTAATAGTTATGGCTGTGAGCAATGTCAATGATGACGCACAATGAAACTTTAAGAAAAAGGGTAGCGTTGACAGTGCTAGAATAAGTGTAGTGGTTGGACGTATGTTGTTTTGGGACATGTGACATTTTCTGGAGGAAATACATTTTACTTCCTCAAATACACAGATGGCAAAGTACCCATACAAAAACAATTGTTATCCGAAGCATAGAATTTCTCTAAAACAAAAAAGGTGTGACGTTTTTCCACTGCTACTTGCTCAACCAAAGTGGTTAAGGGAGCAGGCTGGCTGGCAGCAGAGTTTAAGTTCCTCTGGAAGGCAGGCCCGCATAATAATTCTTAATAGGGTTAAAAGCAGGCTCGGGGCTGGTCTATGTGGAGAACCCCCTTCCCTTCTTCTCTTCCCCTGGATTATCATTTTTAAGCGGCTTCGTTTCTAGAAACCCTACTACGACTTTAAAACTATGAAGGAGCTGTGGAGGAAAAGAAACAGGAGCCGCCAATTTGACAATTAAAGCTCGTAACGTTTTTGAAACAAACCACTCTTCCGGGGAATTCCGTTCAATTCAAATTGGACAAGCATTACCTGTCCCCAAAGCAGCAGCTTTGTGCAAGCTTCGGTGTGTTTCTAGCTAGCAACAAATTCTCTTTCTTTCCTTTGACAAATATTTGCTTGTCCCTCTCCTGTCCAATCCCTATATTTCTTGAAGAATGCTGGAATTGCCACAGCACAGTAGGCTCTGCTCTACATTTGTCCTTATTAATGGGGGGGATGAGAAAACGCTAGAACATTCGTCCGTTCCACTTTTGATTCGACAAAGCATATTCTTTTCTTTAAGAATTCATCTTAAATGTACAGTTTTGAGAGGCAAAGCGGCTCTCTTGACATGGCTTGGGATATTGCAAAAATAAATCCCTTTTTTTCACACAGACGGCTAGTGATATCTCAGTGGACCAGAGACCAGTCTCTTTTGTAGATAATAACAGAAGCAACCCCGTGTTTGCTTTTCTACCACCAACATCCAAGAACTACTCCAAGCATAGCTTGCAGATTATCTCATGTATGTTTGTGTTCAGCCCCATAGAAAAAGTATGCAATCAAAACCATGCATTATTGTGCATCAAGACATATGTGTGGCTGCAAATATTGTAACATGTTCAATTGAGATGTACTTGACAATCGTATATTTCTATATGTAATATGGCTGCAGAACGGAGGAATTTAGAACTTAAGTCTCTGGTTAAGAAACTTAAGTCCCATTTTCTTTTCATTGCAATAGGATTTGCATTTTTGGGTATGTATAAGGGGTGGATTTGAGTGAAGACTGAGATTGCTCTCTTTGCCAGTTAAATGTTTAAAGAAGACATGCCATTTGAATTGCTGCAGAGCTCATCAATATGAGATTGGCTCAGCAGAGGGGTAACCGAATGGAAGGAGACAGGCCGGCACTCTCCATCTTCAAATTTACCAGTTCATTTTCTCAAGACTGCACCTGAGTTGGTTCCACTTTTTTTGGGGGGGAGGAGGACCTGAAAGAAATGTCAGAAATGCTTGCAAATTGAGTACATACAACCTAAATCTTAGAAATGCCTCGCAGCCCCAAAGACAGATCAAGAGACTAATAATACTGTATACCATTTTTATTAATATGGAAAGAATAAAATTTTCATGTGCAAATTCAATGATATCTAAAGAATAATAAATCATCTTAAAATCTGCCAATTAATTCTTCATTTGGCACATTCGATTGATTGGCAACCGCTGTAGTGGTAAGCGACTGTTATGACAAATTTTATTCTATCAAGGGCAAAGTTGTCTGGGAAAGCCCTCGCTAGGCTTGTGTGCATGTTAGCTGTCAGTCATTACTCGATCCAATAGTGTTTATACAGTTTCCAGAAGCCCGTCCGCTCCTCTCCGTCCTAAAATTCCTCTGTTTGAAGATGTGTCTGCTGCAGCTAATTATTAAATGGTATGGCTCAATCCCAACGGAGTGCCAGCGCATAAAAAATAGAATTTCACAACATAGTAATAATGACTAGAGGGAAGCTGATACAAACATCTGCAATGAGGTAAGCAGGCCCCGTACACTACCGACATCCGGCTCCCGACTGCATGTATATTTATAACAAATTCCCTCATCCCCAGGTTATCGCTCCTAACGTCAGCCGAGCGCATATTTGACTGATAAACAAGGCCCTGCTCCAACACAAACGTTGTGCGAGTGAAGGAAATCATTTGTTTGGGGCAGACAGTCAGAGTTCAATAGACTTTCTGTCATCTGCTGCTTTGGCTGATAAAGCGCACCCGGCAGCAGGGTGAGCGGATGCATTTGCTTACTTGACAGATTCCATCATGGATGACTTTAGCGTACCTGAGCGCTGCTCTTTTGCCTGCCTTGGCCGTGGCCCCGCAAGTAAGCCGGGTGATGAATCAGGATTTATGGGCCCGCGCAGTGCCAGGGAGGCCAATCTGGGCGAATGGCTGTTCAACTAAGACATAACATGACCAGGCTCTCTTTAACAAGCTCCTCCGCAGAGCAGGGGTTGAGCACAGGAGCCACGGAAACCCGCCGCACATTTGTGTGAGTGTCTCTTTTTTTTTCCCAGACATACTGTACATCCTGGGGTGCTGCCAGGGTCTCCCAGTAAGCAGCTGGCCCACTGTGTAACAGTGCAGATATATCTCTCTTAACAAATAGGAGTTGGTAGTGTGCCCTGGCTCTGTGTTTTCTGTCTTCGAGTAATGTAATGGAACAATAGCCTGTGTCCTCCAACGTGCAATTATGCCCCCCCCCCCCTCCATATTTAGCTTTGTGTTTGCTGTTAATGTCCTTGCCCTGAATTCTCTCGCTATTAAAAGCTGTACACATAAATAAAGAATGCATAATCAAATTACCCAAAAAAACATCTTTGTCCCTGATACTTAGTGGGTTGGGACAGGGGAAAAAAGCAATGTGGCACCTCATTGTTTCTCCATTGTCTACAGCTGATGAGCTAAGCTCTTTGATGTCCTGTCCCTTTTCATCATTAAAGGCCCACAGCACCACAGGCAACCTAAATGTAAACACGCACAAATCCACCAAACTGGTATAATTAAGAATCAGACAATATTCTAATGTAACAAAGGGAATGAGTCTGTCACATTCACTTCGGGAAGTCCTCAAGTCATTCCAGAGGACGGAAATTCATTCATGGGCCCAGCCAGACAAATGTAGCAGAGTCAATAGTTGGGTTATTAGTGATACGACTCTGGCTGTGTTTAAAGTATTTGGCTTGGCGATTTAAACGAGCCATCTCTGTCAGGACCAGTTTTGCATCTCATTTGAGGCTATCGATTAGTCTCGTTTGATCTCAAAGTAGATGCAGTGAGCTTAAAAAGGCATTTTACATTGTCTGCACGACATGATTGATTGTGGTATTTCCAAGTGGATCTCAGACCCTGATAAGAGTGTTGTCAGTGATTTATAAAGCCGCACAGAGATTGGACCCCTCCAAAACCGAGAACGGCCGAGTTGTGTATGCGTCCTCCTCGTCGTTTTGTCATCGCTCAGACACACCGTATTGACAAAGGGAGTATTTTGGCTGCTGTTTTTTAAGGTTACAAAACCCTCTCATGGTTTATTTATAGTTTGACTTTTTGCCGCTCTACAATCACTTTGAAGACACTATACCTTACTCAGGAGATATGCTACAGTTTGAGCACCAACTGTGTCCCATTCCCCCCAGATAGCGGATGCATTTTACAAATGCTCTTGTTTTCTAAGATTTTTGTCCACCATTATCCTTGTCTTTTGTTTTGTACGTTGTGATGTAATTTACGTAACAGGTCAAAGCTATTAACACCCAGGAAATAAAAAATGAAAGGTTTTCCCATTATTATTATTTGCTACTGGCAGCATGCTTATCTATATGATTGTTTTTATTTGACTTGGTGACAGCCGAGGTCTGCCATTCTTTCTGCCATTTGTCCCTTTGCTCCTGTGTGTTCACTTTGTTGACTCGGCCAAGGTGTGTTTGGCAGATGGATCAACCTGAGAGTTTCTTTTGACCAGCATAAAAACACTCCACTGCATTTTTATTTTTGTTTTTATGTTGACTGGACAGACAACAGACTTGGCAATGGCTGTAATACGGAAAGCCATAGATCCCTGCATGAATATGTGAATATTTTTACCTGTTCCAAATTTCAGTCCGGTCACCTCCTTTGTATCCTTGCTCAGAATGTTTTGTTAACGTTTTGAAGTGATGTTGTGCCTATATGTGTCCATGGGTGTGTTGTGAGGTTCGACAATCATGTGAAATTGCATAGCTCTATGATTGCCCCCCCCCCCCCCCCCCTTTCATTCCCAGATGAATCAAACAGCCCCGGGCCGTAGAAAGAGAACTGTTATTTGACATGTATACATCCCTCTATAGGTGGAAACAAAATACAGCCGGAGAATAAATATGTATCGGAACATGTAGGGACACACGAGGTGCACGCCAGCTGGCATGGACTGTGCAGAGTTCAATGCTGTGAAGTTTACCCAATTACCATGTACGATTTCATTTAACTTTACTTTCCTCACTTAATTTAGCATTTTCTCTGCCTGTGCTATTGCTTTAGTGATAGTGAAATAAATAGAATTGCATGGGGAAAAACCATCACACAAAGAAGAACGCTTTAACCGAAAGGCCACTTAGACATTTTCATTTACAAGTAATTGGTTTACGGAACACTAAGAAAGGAGTACTGCAATATGTTGACCACTTCCTGCCTGGTGAATGTCAGTTCAGGTCATGTCTTCATCCATATATATCAGCTGTTTTGGTCTTTTCCCCGAGCACTTCAGATTTGATGGGCTCTTCTTCTTCTTGTTAAATGTCACTGACCGCTTTTGACACGGAAACTTAAGTTAGTAGTAGCCAACCTGTCATCCTTTATTTGTAAACCGCTTATGTTCCCTTTTCCAAGCTGGTGGAAAAAGTAGGTGATGGCTGACGGCAGACAAGGCTTCGCAGCAAACGCAGACACAGGCATGTATTATGGGCCATCTTTTCACCCCAAACCAGCACTCTGTTGAATGTGTTTAGCCAGAGCACTTGTGTGCATGAACAGTTCCACAACTATGTAAGGTTTCCTCCCTGAGTTCCACTGCACCATTGTGCATAACCTCTAAAGCCTATCCCAGATCATGGACTACAAAGCACACTTACGGAGGTTTCCCGGCAATGACCCCCAGCTAGTCCACGGGGAGTCAAAGATTTCAGACTAAATCCATCTCATGATGAATGAGCCCCAATCCATGGGGATGAACTTTGGCATCTGGCACACTCGCCTCTGATTCATTGGCTACATCCGTTAGAACATGCTGCGTCCGTGTTGCCCGGATATTGATTGATGTAGCCAAACAGTGAGATCCCTGTCCTACAAGGTATAGGAGCTGCTGGGTGAAGTCCTGTGGCTTCTCACCGTGTCTCCTGCAGGCGGAACTCATCAGCAGAGCGGCAGCGGCTCAGGGGAGCCCGGGAAGGACCAAGGCCAGGTGTGAAGAGACAGGCGGCCCCCTGACCTCTGACCCCTGCTCGCTGACCTTGGGACAGGATTGTTGCCATCATCCCGGGGCTCAGGCCTGGCCCCGCTGGATCAATTTGATGATGTTTGGGTGGGGCGGGGGGGCTTTGGATCGCTGGAGTTCGATAACCTTTGCATTTTAAGACAAAGTCGACATTGGAGACTCACAGTATCCGTCTCTGCCAGGAAATGCGAAGGTGAAAGTAAGGTAGAACTCGAGTCCCACAGCTTCATATCTATATCTTCAAAGGCTATGTTTGGCCACCGGGTTTTACTTTCTTCCATCAAGTAAAATAAGCCCATAAATAGTACTACAAAGTACTGTACTTCACAGTGCTTTTAAAGTGTTTTTTTTTCTTGGGGGGGTGGGGGGGTTTGCATGCTGTTCAGTTTTCATTACAAGAAAGATCCTGATGTACTGTACTTACTAAATACAATTGGTTGTTTTTGTTGTGTTGTATACTGAGAAGACAAATTATTTAAACCAAAGGGCATTTAGTTCAATGTGCGCACTGTTCGAGGGTTTGTGAGTGTGTGTCTGAGTGTGTGTATATTTCTGTCTGTTTGTGTGTATGGTGGCCGCGGGAAGGTTGTAGGGATTGTGTGGACAAGTGTGTGTGTGTGTGTGTGTGTGTGTGTGTGTGTGTGTGCTGGTGTTGGAGTAGTGGGGGATTGTTTGTGTGTGAGAGTGTGTGTTTGTGTCTCTGCTCTAACTGTGTGAGTGGCTAAGGCCTGCTCCAGGTGGGGGGTCTCCAATTCTCACCTTTGGACGAAGGCAATGAAAGCAGATGGCGGGCCTTTAGGGTCCAGAACACATTGTCGACACCAAATTACAGTCCAGAGGGAAATCGGAAGGCTGATAACCTCCATCCCTCTGTTCCATCTGCTGAATCCTAAGCGAGGACAGTGCTTGCACGCACACAAAACCCTGACACCGTTGCCTGCTTGCAAGTCTGAATTGGACAAGAAAAATATACTCAGTTTAATCAATATAAGATATACTCTGCCTCGTTGCCTTAGAGAAAGTCGCACAATGTAGACAAACGGCTACGTGTTAAGATTAGAGACGCACCTTGGTGCCAAGCTATTTTGTTTGTCGGGGCTTCACAGGATGTTTGAAACCTCCCCCGCCTTTATTCATAACCCTGTAAAAGACATCCAAAGAAAAGCCTTGAGGTGCTGGGAATTGTCAGAACCCACATGCGAAGGTCTATTGTCCCTTTAAAACAAAGTGCGATGCCATGTAGCTGTGAGTTCAGCGGCGTTCTATACAATGGGACTATCTCATTCCCATTGTGTCTGATTAAGGCAGTCTTTTGCAGAACAAATAGAACAGAAGAGACGCCGGACTCAAAATGCAGTCCCCGTTTTATTCTCCAACTGGGTATAATCTAGCTCCATTCATGCTCATGCTAATCACAACATGGTCTCTACCATAGAATTAGCCCAGAACACAATTCATGCTGCTATAATTATACAATAGACTTTGGAGGTAGCTACAGAAGCTATACAAATAAAATGGCAAAGACATTCTTAGAACAGCAAGCACATTGTTTAGGCCTGTCAGATACAAGGAAAGTGAGGCACCACATCCAGTGAAGCCATACCCACTTGCAGCCATCATGCTACCACAACCACATTCTCTCTCCATTAAGACAAGGCACAACAATAGTATTTATCATTAGTGGTTTGCCTTTAGAAGATCCCTTCCTCTCTTGTTCTTTGGGGAGCATCCTAAACAGACGGGTCCCACTCCTCAGAATAACAGCTGTTTCTCCTTGTGTAATGACTGCAGCATGTCAGTTCCTATTCTGGATGGTGAAGCTGTTACAAATCATTAATCCAAAAGCCAGCCTCCTTGCATTTCTGTCAGTCTGTGGGCCACTCTGTCAAGTTGCTTTGGACATCTGGGGCAAAAGCGGGGTGGGGCACAGTTTAAACGCAAATGTTTCACGCCTCCACGCCCTTGCCGATTCGTTTAAAAACACACCTGCCTTCCCCAGTGTCCTGTCACGTGTTGACGTTTAATTGATTGTCCGGCAAAGTGTTGGATAACTTGGATTGCACAAGGAAACTTACTGCCCCAAGAGTAGCGTTGTGTGTTTTGTTAACCCCAGAACATTGGGTATCAGATGTCTACTAAGAGTGCCTGGTCTAGTCTTCCGCTTGTTTTCTCCACTTTCTATGCAGTAGAGGTGCAAGGACACTTAATATTACCTTCGTAATTTCACTCATAACTGCCTTTCATATTAAAAACCTATTTTGATCTTAATAAAGGATAGACAAAATACACTGAGCATTTTGTGTGATGTTGTGCTACGCAGGTTTCCTGTCCAGCCAGCCTGCTTGTCATGAGAATGTGTGGCGATGTAAAGCTACGGAGTCCCAGCCACACGTTGCAACTGTACCTTGATGGCCAGAGCACATCAAGAGGCTTAGCCGCAGCCTTAGTGAAACCTTAAGGAACTACTCAATGCAGTAATCCGGTGCAAGAGCAAACCATTTAGAGAGGGAGGCTATGTGCCCTCTACTGGCAAATCTAAAATGCAACTTACTTTCAATTCAAAAACCCATAGTCCTTTGATTGCCAATTGATATTGCAATACTCTAAATGTTATGGCTTATGAACTAAAGTGCAGAAAAATATTCAATAAAATCTCAAGATCATATTTGTAGGCTTTGGGGTAAACATTGGCAAAGTCTTCTGTGTTATGCCTCCTGTTTTCTTTTCTATGCATAGTTTATGGCAAAAGCTGTCTTGCTTGGCCCATACCAATTACAGTAGTTTCATTTTAGTTAGAGAATTGGATGGCCCTCGTAGGAAAACAGTATTTAGGGACTTAAGAGCTAATAGTATGGCTATATTGATCTACTTATCTAATCTCTTGATGATATCACTGGCAAATCGGAACTAATGAATAATACAAGCATTGGACCGTTTAAGGAAGACATACAGTTTTGGCTCAGTGTATAATTGCTTATCAAATACAAGCCTAGAACGTAATTAGGGAACTGAGTAAGAAAAGAAAAAAAGTCACATCGATATAAACACCCAGCATTACAGCTGCTGCTTTATTTCTTTATCTGTTGACCCTATTCACTGTGTTTAAAAAAGTAGTCTCTAAGGAGCAACGCCTTGCTATGTTTTGACTTAAAAGTGTTAATGGGTAAGTTAGTGCAAAGGTCAACTTGAATTACCCCCATGATTCCCTGGACCAGAAAGTATATTAAGATATTGACCTAATTAGGATGGATGGCATCATAGCTTCAGCAGTGTCTTGTGTTGGGCCACATGTAGGGTAATGTAAACCAATTAACTTCAGTACCTTTTTACAGAGAGAGAGAGAGAAAGAAAATCTCTTTTTATTGCCTTGACCTTTCATGTTGGTCATTGACAAACGCATGATCCAGTGCGGATTTCATTATGGTGAAAAACTCATCTTCATTGATCAAATGGAGAGTGG
This sequence comes from Galaxias olidus, assembly GCA_026901105.3. NCBI lineage: Eukaryota > Metazoa > Chordata > Actinopteri > Galaxiiformes > Galaxiidae > Galaxias > Galaxias olidus. The sequence continues at coordinate 26,041 of JAPMUY010009789.1, forward strand.
GGGTAGCAGGAGTGAAATGGAGGCTGAAAGGAAGGTGTTCCGCAATCAAAAAGCTCCAACCTTGTAACTCTCAATGTGTAATATTTGATTTTCACAGTGCTGCGGTACTGAAGTTTTACTGCAAGACACATTTAGTCACAGAAGTTCCAAGTACAAAAAAATTGTCATTTTACCTGACTGAAAAATGTCTGTCATTTTGGTTAAACTGGTTGACTGAACATTAACCAATTTTAGTATTTGTTGATAATACTATATGTTGCCTCTGCAATCTCAGCTATGGTTTTATTAAAACAATATGCCATGCATTTGTAAGCCATGTTTTTCTTAGGAATATTTATAATTTCCAATTTACATTTGTGATGTGCTGTCCACGGATCCTTCTCCTCTCTTTACACCAAGATGGCGTCTTTTTAACTTGATTTAACTTTTTTAAACAGATTTTTCCGTTAAAACCTAAGAAAATAGCAGAGGCAGAATGTATTAATTAACAATGCAGAGTGAATGTGTATACAGCTGTCTGTATCCACCACTGCACCACTGCATCTCTTCCACCTCTAAATTGCTGGAATGAGGAAAACATATTCTGTTGATTGGCACCTTGTGGTGGTCACAGGGGGATTTTTGATTGCCCCAGCTGTCAATATCAGTTAATTGTTTTACTTATAGGCCTATAGTTTTTCCCCCAGTGTTTTGCTGGGTCACAACCCAGTCATAAACATGTGTGAATGCATGGAAGTCATGGTGACACCACACTTAGAGTCCCGGGAGAGAGATACTAGATTGCAGAAGGTTTTCATGTAAACATCTATTTTGAAACCCTTGGTAAAAGTATTTGGTGCACTGGCTGAATCACTGTTGCTGTTATTGATCAATAATTGACTAATGCGGAGGCCGCACCTGTCTATTAATTCCCAATCTATTAGATATGACCCAATATTTATGAAAATGTGTTTATTGTTTGTATTTTTTATTTCTGTTGACCATTAAAATAACATATAAATTCATACTGGTTCATAAACGGATGTACAGAAATAAAAACAAATTAAAATACATAAGAGTCTTGGTAAAAAGCTGAATTCTTTGTACAGTGCGAGTTTCATACCACCCATCCTATGATCATAGCATCCAAGCATTAGAATTCTCAGCCTGGGCTGGTCATACTGATTAACTACGTATGGACATTTGGTTGTAAATCTGCCGTTCACGGACTGGGAATGGGGGCCTCCAGTTGAGCCTTGAGGAGGTTAATAGGGTCCCTTTCGATAATCACATTAAGGATATTACTGGAAGAAATGTACCTTGTGGCAATCTTGTCGTTGTAGGAGAGGAAGCATCTACAGATTCAACACAGTTCAGGTTCCAATAGAGTTTAAATGAATTCTTAAATGGCACAGAGAACACCATGGGAAAAGCAGAGGTCTAGCAGAACACCCCTGTTTGGTGCCCCAAGGTCATTGAAGGAGACTGGGTTTAATTAAAAAGGAAAGTGTCTACCTGACAGGGTTCACCCAATTAGCACTATTACAGTGGAGTGGAGTGGAGTTAGGGGTGAGGAAAATAAGGACATCTGTCGTAATAAAATGGCAACGAAATTGCAACTCCTTGTCCTCACGCTGACGACAATTGATTTAGTGCCTGTTTGACTGGTAGATCTTGAACAAAGGTGTCCAGTGAAAAATAATATGTACAATGCTATAGAATGTTGCTCCAAAATCAACATCCCTAGTCTACTGAAATAAAACACTAATTTGAGTAGCTGACCTAAATGTAGATATCAAATCAAGAAAACAATGCCATACAAGGTCTAAGAGCGGTTACTCAAGCCTCAGTACGCTGCCAGCTGCCTGGTGACTCCGTCTGTACCTAATTAAACTCGGCCACTGCTCGGCCTCGGCACTTAGCGGACCGAGAGCCCAGCCAGGAGCTTGGGGACAAGCCTGTCGTTCCTCGCAGTGTCAGCCTAGGTTCCTATCATTGAAGCATGGTCACCCCGGACCACATCTGCTGCACCAGCGGCCCTGTTGCCACCAACCGTAAAACAAACTCAGTCCCCCCCTCAACACCGACAAGACAGTCACCTCTGCAGGGCCTCAGCCCGAGATATTTCCGCACCAGTTCATAATGGTGAAATGAAATGTATCAGTGTTGCTGCTTCCACTTTTAGTAAGTAGGAAATTATCATAGAGATGGGGATTGGTGTCTTTATTCAGTGTGAGTCACCTGCACACACAGACACACACGGGGGGAAACACACAATTACCCCCCACACACAAACACACAACTGTGACTTGAAATAGACTGCAGGCCAGAAATGGTCTTGTCAGGGATGTCATAGAAGCAGCAGGGATGGTTTTTGAGCCATGATAGTAGTCCGGCAATTCCCCTGCTTAACGCAGCAAACCCAACATGTTTTTGACATTTGAGCAGTTCTCGGAGAGTATCTGTCTCCCTATGCCACAGCTCAGCTATGGTTAATGACTGCTGACATTATAGCCTGTCCTAGATGCCAAGCAAAGAGCTAAGAGACAGACTTGGGCGTTTTTCTGGGGTGTTTTGGGGTCTAGAAGGGGCAAAAATAACTCCTCAACGAGAAAGGGATTTGGGCTAAAAAGGCGGTGACGAAACATCCTCAGGGCTGAATGAGGACTGGAATCAAAGCGTGTGTGGTGTTGATATCTGATAGTTAGCGCCCTAGGCTAAATGGGGGGGAATACATTGGGGTCAATGGGTTGCAGGCAGTCTCCAGAGCGAGGAGGAAGTGTGGCTATTTTCACTGGCTCCTCCCCAGCGGCGCCGCTTTGTCCTCCGGAGCATTCCTCTCATCATCACAAACGGAACACAATCAGTGAACCTAGTTTCTACTTGGCTTCTTTTTTCTATAGAGAAACCTCATTTTAGTAGCAGCACAGTCGTCAGTTGCCTCCAATGCAGGGAAAATAGTTTAGACAGTTTGAACAAGGTTACTATTCTAGGCATAGCTGTAGAAAATAGCCATAAAAGAATGTGCTGTTCAAGACTATGACAATTTCACTTTGTCTAATGGGGATGCTGTCTATCAGTTTATCAATTTGTATATTGGTTGGAGATGCATGCGGTGAGATCGATTGTTCTGTAATATTGTTCTTTTAAGTGTAAGTGAAGGATATGCCAAAAAGCAACATGAAGTAGTAGTTTTATTTGCCAGTGATAAGTGTCGACTCGTCTTTTTTTCTCTCCCTCAATACATGTCCCAGTTGAAGCTGAGGTGTAATTTGGCCAGTGATAAAGAGTGAGTAGCTGTTGCCAGAGGCCGGCAAAGTGAAGTTATGCCGTACATGGACTTCTGTCGTTTGTTGTGTTGGGGTTAAGAAGTGACATGCAACATAGAAAACATGCAAAAGTGATGCAGTGATTTCTTGGCTGTACATGCTTTTTATGTTTTTGTCAGTGATACATGATGTGATTTGCTTGGTGAGAACATGGCAATGGGGATGAATTAAACATGGCCGACTCAGACGGTCCTTCTCTGAAAGCCTCAACCTTTTCAGTGTAACCCCTTTTTAGTCTGTCCGCAGACTTCTCATGGCACATAAATAGGACAGGATTCATTATTCAGCTCAGGGTTTTTAGTGAAAAATTAATACTTGTCCCCCTGAGGAACAAGTGTGCTGCCTTAAAAAGAAAACCTTTAAAGTGAACATGTGCGCAGGGATTTGGTGAGCCTGCCCCTCATATTAGACATTTTACAACAGAACACACTGATATGGCAAAGATGGCAAATGGCAAAGCTATTTCCCTATTGTGTAGGAGGTCTATACCACAGCTATTACATTTTCCTTGAAATGTGCCTGTGTGCCTGTGTGTTTGTGAGTGTGTGCGTGTGTTTGTGTTTGTGAGTGTTCTTAGCCCCCACCTTATAGATTATTCCTCTACTTTGTCAGAATTGCCTGCCAATGCCTATCGCCTTGAATCCTGTCTTAGACATTTCACAGCTGGTCACCTTTATGTGACTAGCCCAGGCATCTGAATGGATTCTAAAAGCACAATATTGTTGGTGGACACAGTACATCAGGCAGCACAAGGAGTCAAAGGAAGCCCGAGCAAAAAGTTGTCAAAACATTGAACTGGCTAGACGGGTCCCCCTCCCGGCTATGTAATATAAAACACAGCGCTTTCTTCAGAGCCCAGATCACTCATGCTCTGAAATAATGACACCGGCAGTGGCGAGTTGTTTTCTGCCTGCCAGTTAACAGTTGAAAGATGGACTTTGCTGATGCCTTTCTATCCACTCTCTATCTGCCGCCGCAGCCAGGCAATAACTCTAATGTATGGCTAAGGGAAAGAGGAGCTAATCATTAATGACTGAAAGATATATAGCATATGCATTGGCTTGTTTATGCCCCTCTTTTCTCCTCCTGCGGAACCCACGGGCGGCACAGACAGGGACCGCAGCGCGAGAGCTCAGGGCTGCTTCAATGTTAATTTGATTCATTCTTGTTTTCCATAATAATTGGGGCCAAAGGGTCAGTGTGATGGATTTGTTAGTTACGTGACACAGGAAGGCTCTCCTGCTGGATGACATATACGGTCCGTCTTCTCAGCGTCTCTCAGGGGAGAAACTTGATCATATACAGTGCACACTGTACTAAGAACGACATGATGTCATGTCCGTGTCGTTAAGCTTTTTTTTCTTGTCCCCCTAATTTATATTAAGTAGGCGTTATGATAGTGAGGATGTTCATCAAGAGCATCATTTGAGGACCACACACTGTAGCGTTCCAGCTGCGGGTTTATTTTTTTTCCGATAGAGCTCTTGAATGAACCACTGTCTCCTTTCGTATCTCAATCGTTCTTCCCTTACCCTACTTAATCAGGATTTTTGTACACCTCACAAAGAATTTCATTGTCCCAAAGCTCTTTTACACTTCTTTTCATTTTCAGGTCCTCCTAATCTAGGAGATATGGAAATGAAAAGGCACTTATTTATCTTCAATAAAAAAAAAAACTTTATTTTTTTTTGCTACTGGTAAATATTCATTTATGTATTGCTTCTTTGTAGACGACACACCCCCCAACACACACGCGCGCGCACACATACGGGCAGACCTTTGTCGGAGGATAGATGATCAGAGTGTGTGTGAGTAGATTGTGTGTGTTCGGCTTCGCCGTTGCTTTCTGTTCTGCTCCAACTAGCCCCTCTCCCTGTGTCATTATTGTGATCAGCGCTGATTGCAGATTGTTATGGTGTTTGCACCTCTCATCTATTCTGCCCATGCTGTGTGTGTTTGGCCAAGGCTGATTGTGTTGATGCTGACACTGTCGTCTCGCCCCTTGTGATGGGGGACTAAAGACAAGACCAGCCATTGCCACCGTAATGGAGGGGATGCAATCAACACCGTCACTAAGAGGGGCCCAAAAAAAAAGTCAAGTGACGAAAATAAAAGGATGGACACATTTTCTTTTTCGATAGAAATCATCGGTACTGGTCTCTGTGGAGGAGGATCTTTTGTGTGTGTTTACGCCGTTGTCATTCAAAGGCAGACGTGGGTTTTGGTAGCTTGAGGCAAAGCTGGGCTCCAGATGAGTGAATTTACATTCAATTAAGGCTGCACATTGTGTAGGTGTATATATAAGTTTGGAACTGAAAAGAAAGTAGAAAATGGCCGCTGAAACCCACAACATGTATTTAATCAGCGACAACAAAAAGAGAGACACAAGTGTTTGACACAGGCTTTTCAGACGATTCCTTTCGCCCTTTGTGGACTTTGTTCTCTGCCCGTTCCTTTGTTATTTGTTTTGGTGTTCTAATCTCCACCTAGTCAATAATATTCTTTGTTGTCTGAAATTGTGTGTCGGGGAAAAATCGTCCACCTCCTCCTTTTGTTGAGAGTACCTGTCTGTGACTTTTCTCCCGTCTGACTCTCAGATAGAGTAATCATTAGATGTTGTTTTCTGCCTGCAATTACTTTCAGTGGGAGCAGGTCAAACACAAGAGAAAGCACGGCGGCCTGGAGTGTAGACAAGGCAGGATGGATTGCAGGAAAGGAACTGTAAGGGCTCCACAAGTGCTGATAAATACGCATGCAGCTAGGAAGCCCACCATTGTGCGGCCGCTCTCAGTAAATGCATCAGATGTAATTAGTCCCCAGTATAGATGGTCGACCTCTCTGCCTCCTTATCTGATAGACATTGTCCTCTTTAGAAGAACCCCGTTCATTATAGTTGGCTCGCATTTTCTGAGGGAGAGGAGAGAAAAATAGCAGCAGTTGTCACAAATGCCTTGCTTTCTTTAGTGTGAGGCTTGATTGCTGGAATCTACTCAGTCTTTCATTTGAAAAAAAAGTCAGTTCAAGTCGTTGTCTTTTGTATTTTTTATTTATTTTCAAGTAATGTTTTACCTGATATTCCACAATATTCAGAAAGAATATGAGCCTGACATCCTATCACAATGTCATTTGCAGTACAGCGTATTTTCTCGCACCGTGGCCGTGTTCATGGCCGATGATCTTGGATGCAGCACGACCAGGCCACAGCGGCGTTCCGTCGTCATTTCATCAGCTTGTGTAGGCCTTGACAATGTGCCTGCCCTGTCGTGGCCTCTTATAGATCATCATTCACATCAGCCATCCGACATGGCTTTGTTGACCTCTGCGGGAAGCCGGGGCACCGAGCAGCGCCATGTTTATTTTCTTTTTTTATTGCCACAATTGAATATTTACTCTCTCCCCCACGCCCTTGTCACCTACGTGACAATGACAGGTCTTGTCATTCCTTATTACTTTTCCAGAGATTATACTCCCTGCATGATAAAAGCGCAGGAAAATTCGTGAGGGGAAAAAAATTGTAATATATTTGATAACTCTGGGTTACATATCTCCATAAAAACTAGTTAATGCGGAAACTTGCAAAGTAGTACGTTTCAAAATACTTTTTACCACATATGCTAAAAGATATCAGCCATGAAAAGCATGTGTTTGTTGACATTACCAGAGTATGCAGTATGTTAAAAAATAACTGGATAAGTAGCATCACACATGAATTCCCTCGCGAAATGTATTAATTTATTATTAGAGGGAGTTTGAAATATAAAAGCTGAGCGAGTGACAGACATAGCAACTGTGTCAAGTAATGAGTGACACCGACACTAGGAACAGTGAAACACACCGAACCGTTTTTCTTTCTCCTTTTCAAATGGGAGAAGCTCACTGATGAGAAACAGCATCCTTCCTCTTTTTTTCTCTGGTTCAACACGCCCAGCGGGTTAAGTAGCTCTATTATTACTAATGGCCGTCCATTTGCCTATCCAGATGTGGAGTTGGAGGGGGTGTGAGCCGGTGTAAGATGATAAAGTCGAGCTAATTACAAACCCAATTATTTCCTTTCAAAATTCATTTTGTTTGACAGAATGTGAATGTGAAGATCTTCTCACTCTCTCTGTCTTATTCTCTCCCCCCCTTTTCTTGGTTTTTCTTCTACCAGTCTGATATTCTGGTCTATTTATGAAAACGATGATCTTTAAAATAAAATTCTGCTTCCTAATATTACCGGTGCCATTTCAAGCCTGATAAGTCAAGGTTACCAATTTGAACATTTTGTATAACTCACTAATGCACTTCAGTATTTTTATACTGTGACATTAGTGCTATAGAACTTCAATTACTGTAAATGCCAGAAAATGCGTATGAAACAGATCTTCCCACCTTTTATATCAGCTAAGCTGCATAACCAGAGGTGTTACACAACTGTTAGGTATAGGTTTGAAAAAGAGAATAAGGAAGCCATTTTCCATAACATAATAGATAAAGATCTCTTTTCTGCAACATTTTGTTCTATTCATATACCATATACTTACGACAGCTAGTCATCAATGTTCCTTTTGCATTCATACATGTGCAATTATTCTGATAGTATATACTTCTATAATAAATTCAGTTTTTACTGATTGACTCATTGGAGAAGATGTGGGCATCATTAACCCACCATCCTGATGATTGTTTGAGGAATAGAATGTCCTAGATGCATGCAATTATCCTTTTAATTAGCTTTAATGAGTTTGTGCGTGCTAACATAATGCGTTGAATCATGATATGCGTGCAGGCCCTAATGTGAACCTCATCAAGATGTAACTAGCTCCGTCGGTAAATATCCTCCACTGCCACGAATATCCTCGCTCCTGTCGAGAGCAGGTATTCAGTGGGACGCAAGCCTAGCCAGCTTGATAATAGGCAAGTGGATTTGTACACCTGTGTGTGTGTGTCTGTGTGTGTTTGTGTGTGTGTTACATGCCAAGGTGCTGTCTTTCTGCCTTCTATTTTGACATAAAAGAAAAATGATAGGATAAATCCACCATGGTGTAGGAACTAATGCATGAGTATGTGTGCGTTAGACAGATAGAGAAAGGCTGGTGAGGGCAATCCCTACCCCATTGCATTTTGGTTACCCAGTAAGATTCCTGCCATGTCAAAAGATGGCTATCATCCCTTTCAGTTGTCTGGACCTTGCTCCCACTGCACATTCGAATGGACGCGGTGGTTTGTTCTGCTACAGCGGGTACCTTTTCAGTTCGATGCTGCAAATGCCAATCGTTTGTACGGCATGCACTGCCACAACACCCGCTCGTATCTGCCTACCTTGGCGTTTGACGTGTCTGACGTCAAGAAACCGTTGCGCTAGCAGCGTGGGAAAAGGTCAGGCGAAGGTGGACGCCGCGGCGTCTTCGTCTCTGCCAGGCCGCTGGATGTGTGGACGCTGCAGAACCGGGGCCGCCGTGGGCTCCAGCTGCGCCGCTCACCTTGCACGAGACCTTAAGATCACCCAGTGGCCTAAAACCATGCCCAGCAGGGGAGATGAGGTTGGGGGTTTGACGCAACTTGAACATGGATAATGTATTTCCTCGTGCTCTTGAAGCCCTAAGGGGGACTCGGAGGCGAGGGAGAGAAAGGGGTATAATGGAACATGAAGTGCGGATGCTTTATTGTGTTAACAGTGGTCAGCGGTGTTCACAGCATCCCTACCTTGGAAAACTGGCTGCATTCAGAATCAGAATCAAACTCCTTGAGGATAGCCAAATGGGATTAAGACAATAAGATGGGGACTGTGTCCCTTCTAGTCCAAGTATTCCTTGCAGTGAAACAGACAGACCTTGGTCGCAATTGTAATGTTAAAAACTCCCCACGTCAGCGAGATGTGGTTCCACCTCCGATGCTGGATGAGCACCTCTGCTACCGTTGCGGAATACTTAAGGGAATGGCAGTGGCTTCCGAGCCGGCAGAGGCGCAGTGCCCATTTCTGGCTGATACATAAGTAGCCAGTGCTGTCACCCCTATCCGTGCTATGTCCTTCCACTTCTCCCCGCAGAGTGGGAAACCCATCTAGACTACAATGCATTGTAGAGTAGTTTAATAGGAACTGTGGTTTGTGGGGAGAAAAATAGCAGCGCTGTTTCATATAGAGCTTTTGACATCCTCTCGTCGTGGGTTCACGCCACTTGTACACATGCAATTGATGCACCACCAAATGCTGTGCAAATGTTATGTAATTGCGCGCACAGTTTTTCTCTTCTGCACTGATCACTCAAAGAATGGAGAGTGGCAAATCTCTCGACGCGGCCTACCTGGCAAAGGTTGTGTGTGTGTGAGTGTGTAGGTGTGCGTCTACGTGTGTATACAAGTTTCTGCTGTGTGTGCCAGCGTGTGGAATAACACGTATATTTAATGTTTTTTTTTTTCAACCCCCACAACCCTCCAACCACACAAGCAGGCACGCACGCAGACACGCGCACGCACACACACACACACACACACACTCACTCACTTGCCCTGGAAGCGCATTGACAACCACAGACAAGCATTTTCAGAGATATTGAGTCAGGGAATGGCAAAGACTTGGCTCTGGCGAATTGTGCTTGCTCAGAGAGAGTGAGCAGCACGGCTTTTTTACCCTTAATGAAGTTAGTGACCCCTCTGAAAGGTGACACATTTACCGCTCGGGAGATTTATACACTGGTGCTCGGAGGCCGTCCAACATGGAGAGGACAGATTTGACTCCACGTGGGCACTCCAAACATACCCCTGTAATTTATGCCAGGCAGCTAATTTTCAGAAGCTGTGCTCAAAATAGAAGCGTCTGGGATTTTCAACTGACGGTGTTGCAACGTCTTTGCAGTACAGTGAAAGTCAAAATGAGTCTGTTCGATTTAAAAAAAAAATGTTGTTTGTGGAGCCTGCATGAGCATAAGTGATTTAATCAGTAATTGCATGTCTTTTTTTATTTTGTGAAACGCCATGAAACAATAAGCAGGGAAAAGAGCATTGTTTGATATTTGCCTGGGAATAGCATTAAGCAGAGCATGCAAAGCGCGTAATGTAGGGAGGACTCGTTGCATTTCTACAGTAGGCCTAAGATCATTCAATTATTGATAGCGTTCTTACTAATGCAAATATGTTAAATTATTTCTGTGTGACAGCTTGAAGCGGAAGCCTGGAGGACCGATGTGATGCGGGCAAGGACCCCTCATTTCTTAGCAGGCTGAAAAACATAACACTTTGGGCTCTTGTTTGCCTGGGTGCATACTGTTTTACATTCAAATGATTTGGCCTGACAGGCTTTATTGCTGGGGCTCAATAGTAGGGCCTTGTCTTAGACTCATTTTACATGTGATGTCAGTGCCCGCATAACGAGACGAGATAGTTTGAGTGCCTGGCGCACGCATTCCAAGTCTTTTCTGCCTCCCCGCATGCATATCAGACGCAGTCGCTCCTAACTATATTCATTGTACCTCAAATATGTCAAATATGCTAACTAAACAGGATCCCCATGAGATGTGGGCAGATTGGGCTTTTTGGGGGTGTTCAGTGTTTGAGTTTACTTAATTGACCAGATTTATCTTTGTGCTAGGAAGATCAAAGGGATCGCGCAGGTGTGCCACGGTGACGATGGATGGAATAAATAATGATTGTTAAGATGTTCTTTAAATATTTAATGCACTAAAGCCAATCTTCGACTCAAACAACAGACTTTTTTTTTCGCCCAAGCTTTAATTAAGCTACAGGGAATTCTGCGCATATTGTAGGTAAACAGATGAAGCAGTGGGAATACCAACCTAAATTAGTGGATCTGGTGGTGCTGTTTTTCTCATTATGGGATGAATCAAACATTTATTACAGCCTTTCATTCCTCTAAAAGGCTGACATTTAGCAGGTCAGCCCAGCAGATAAGCCGATAGCGTCGCTTCCTTAAACTTGTCATTTATTTACTTATTTATTTGTCTTTCTCTCCTAATCACCTGTCCAGTCACTGGTTTGTTTGCTGTAGCCTACGTCTCGTTACGTGACCCCGTTAATAACGGAGCTTATCCGCTCTCTTCTTTTTTTTCCCTCCCCTGCTCATTTTCCTTCTCCTCCCCTCCCCACTCCGTTCTTTATCTCTGTGCCAGCTATCGAGGTGAATCTCCGGAAAGCCCTGGCGGAAGCCTCGGAGACCTGCACCCAGGAGTGCCTGATCCTTGGCCACTCGGACAGCTGCTGGATGCCCCCAGCCCTGACCCAGTTCCAGCCTCCTCCACCCACCACCACCACCACCACCATCACCCCCACCACCCTGCCTTCCTTTGGCTTCCAGCAGAGCTGGGCACGGGGCGCCAAAAGCAGCTTGGACGGACGTCACACCCTGGGCCGTTCGGTGCCAAAGGACGCCCTGGACAAAGGAGCCGGCCGGCCACAGTTCTACAACACCCTAGACAGACACTGCGGCAGCAAGAAGGAGGAGCCAGTGAAGGTTATCCCGTTGGCTAGCTTCTCCTCGCCAGGACAGCTAACTCCCACCAACGGGAGCAACAGCTCCTTCTTACATGAGCACCAGCTGTAGGAAGAGCAGGCTTGCCACACTGTAACTGGCTCTCTGTGCATACATGGTCGCGTGTTAGTGACTTTTCTGAAATTTGCGTGTATGTGTTTTCATGGGGAGAAACAAAGACACACACCTCCACCACATTGTAAAGAAAAGAAATTGGCTGTGATCCTCATGCCGTTGCATTCACTAAAATATGGGACGTAAGCATCGGGAGGTGCGAGTAATGAAAGACGAGCTTGTAAAAGGCAGACTAAATATGTTTCTAATACCCGTGCAAATATTCAAATGGTAGTTCCATACCAAAATAGTTCTGTAAGAAACAGAAAATAAACAAAGTCTTTGCGTTCAGTTTTTTTTTATATATCTGTACTCAGTAATCTGAAAAGGACAGTGAAACATTTTGGGTCGATCGTGGCGGAACTGTGCTAAAAGACAATTAATTTACAAACAAATGCTCGTACAGTATATCTTGTTAAGTGAGCTGGAGCTAGCCACATGTTTTTGTGAGATTTGGGGGAATTGTGTATGTGTTCATTCTCAAGTGAATTATTGCTTAGTGTATCCTGCAAGACAACCTACTCTAAACTCCTCTGATGATGGAAGATGTCTCTGACTGAATTACTTGTTGGAGGTAGGCTGTCTAAGATAGATAATTGCTGAAAGGAATCTTAACACACACTAGTAAATACAGGTGCTTAAACAGACTGGCTTATTGTAAGAAACTGGTCAGCGGTCTATGCTGACATTTAATTGCTATAGACTCTATTCTCATTCACAGACGCGCACACACACACACACACACACACACACACACACACTTGTATCCCCCCATGTATGATCTATTTAGTGCAACACACAGACACACACACAAAAGTACATAGACGATGAGTCATTATAACACATCAAATTTGTGTATACTCAAAGGCATTTGCCTTTGTCACCAGATTAATTTAACGCTTTCAGTAGCCTCTAGCTTAGTAGAGCACACGATGTGCCATGGAAGGTACCATTGTTTTGTAGTTTTTGTGTTTTCCGCATTCTACACTTCTCAGAATATACAATTTATGCATCATAATAAGTGCTGGGAAGCCAATTACGTACTTTTCCCTACAGTCTAATTACTTTGATGGGTAATCTCCGTAGCGATGGTAGATATGGTTGGCGGGCCTGTTACGGTTCTCCAGGCTCAGTGAAAACATGTTCCCAGCATCGGAGTAATGAAAAGGTGTTGACACCATCCCCACAAATAGCACTTTTTGATTGCTTTGATTTAAGCTGCAACACTATCTCATCAAATCATCAAAAGTCATAATATGTTACTTTCACATTTTCTCTTCATTTAATATGCATATTCATATTAAGGCTGATTAGAAAAGCGGGGTGTTATTACCCTCCGTGCACATTGTGCTTTTCAGTACAATATAGCTACTGTTATGGTAATTAAGGAGATTTGGAGTCCTTTTCCAAAACCTTATTTTTTTCATTTCAGAAATATTATTTTTGACTTGAGACAACTACCTAAACATTTTAGTAAGGTAGCATTCCATAGGAAAGGTAGAACCCAATTCATATTTGTATGCGCTTGGAAGCCATTCTTATTTAACGTCAAACTTTAGGTCATGACTCCATCAGGATAAAAAGACATTTGTTCATTCACAGTGAAGTTATATCAGCCGACAGAGTGGAATGCTGTAGTCAAGGTTAAGGGCAATACCACCCCACCTTTAGAAAATGTATTGCATTTAGATTTGAAATTGAATAAAACCTCGACTGACATAAAAAATCTAATTTCGATCCATTTGTTGTATTGGTTTGGAGTTAAGGGGGTTTAACTGACTGCCTCGTATGATGTGTTCTCAATCACGTATAACAACGACACTTCAATCAAAGACAGGCAGCCTTTATGAGGCCCTTTCCGATGTAAGCTATCATTTACACTCATCAAACAACATCGTCCAAGTTCCAAATTGAGATTGAGGACAGATGTTTGTTTGCGCGTTGTTATGCTGCCTTTGTATTGTGTTGGTAGAACTTTAAAGTGCAACAACCGTGTAGCAGAGCACTGTTACACGTTTCACATGCTAGAACATCACATTGTGTGAATTCCTTAATGTAATAAAAGAAACATACATACATATTCAGTAAATTAATATATTTATATATTTATTTTACATTCATAGAGGGAATTTGAGTCACTTTGGGAATTTCTTTGTCCGTTTTTTTTATTGACTAAACCTTACATGATATGGGTATTTTGGAAAATGTTATGAAGAAAGGCCAAGGTCGACAATTGCATGAATGTTTAAGGTTTGTTATTTTTTTGTATATCTCCATGATGTTATTGTTATTAATTGGACAGTTTTACACATCTCTATGCAAAAGGTTTGATTGCCTAGACCGTTTGTTATTAGTTAATGCATTGGTCTGATTAGGGAATCACTGCTTTGTTGTCTGTGGAAGAAACTTAACATTTCGTTTTATAAGAAGTTCATCTAAATTCACACACCAAACACAATTTCTCATTATACAGCTTAGAACAGAACGCTTGAAGTCCCACGCTAAGGTAGTTTGTACGACTGACATAAATGTTTGCATTGTTTGCAGACATATGTCAAGAGAGATTTCTGTTTTTGTTCAGTGTCGCTTGGTGCCAAAGGTTGTACTTATGAGCCAAAAAACAGTAAGACAAACTTTTAGAAAATTGAATTGCTGTGGTATGCTGTCATGTGCATGATTATATCACCATTGTACTTTCCAAGGTCTCAACACCCCCAAACACATAGAAGAGAAAGTAGAAGTAGTTGGCTGGTTGCCAGATTTCTAAACTGACTTACAAATCGTCTGTCTTGGTTTTTCTCTGCTCATTTACATTGAAACATGTGTCATTACAAGTCACCCAGCATTACCATTTGCATGACCATCCTTTAATCCGCCCACTTGTCAATATGTCATGCTAGCAATGCTAACTACCTTATCATTCACCATGCGGTTAGTATTGTCATGCAGACATCCTCCAACAGATTAAATGTATTTGTAAAATCCTGTCTCACATAGTAGGAAACATTGTTTAAATTAAAAACAATGTGTTGACTTCAAATATGATAGAGATATGTAAACACATGATATTCCAACTACACACTTGGTATAAACGGATTTTCTAATGTACATAGTGGTATCCCTAAACACCAGTGTAAAGGTGAGGAACTAGATTGGTTGTCAAATTCAGAGTGAATCTTCTAAGGGACAAAGAAGAACAAATATGATAAACAATGAGACGACAATCTCTGTTGTAATGTAAATGGCCACAAATGCATACTATTGGTGACTGTGTCTGAGAGTGTATAAGAGAGTATGTGAGTGTGTTTGCATTTGTGTGTGCATGTATGTATACTGGCATTGACTTTGCCAGAATATTGTATGTACACACATGTATCTTGTAAAAAAAACTATATGAAATATCTGCTATATGATATGCTTGTAAATTAGGCATTGGTGAGTTTAGGTGAAGGTACCTTTGAGAGAAAGCGTAAATGCTTGCCAGCTGTTGAGTATTGAACAAATAAATCTATACAGTATGTGTTGTCATGCCTTTGTATAATACCCCTTTAAAATCTACGAAAAAAATACAACCTTCCATATGGTGAAATAATTTTTCTTGTCATGGACTTTCACTTGAACCAATAAATATTGAGTATTCAAAGTGTATTTGGGCTATATGTGTGGTTTGTTTTTCCCAAAAATGTTGTGTGTATAAATGTACAATTAGGTAACAAACATACTGTAATACATAGTCAATGTTATACTAAGTTTGAATATTTTCACACAATATTGTTTTCATCCACTAATTGCCCACCTGTAACCTGCAATGTCACAATCTAATTAGAGACACGACGTGAGTTCAATCATTAAAAATAGGAGTCCACTGCTATGTAGCTGACAAGTAGACAAGTCGTCAATAGATCTTTGTGTGTCCTAATAAATGTTCATAAACAAAAGACCGCCAGCAAACTGAAAAATCATTGACCTGCTCAACCTCAATGACTTTGCAACAAAAATATTGATAGACCTACTTGACCTCCTAACTTGCCCTCAGCTTCACCCTGCAAGATTAGAATACACAGCAGCCACAATTGTCGGTTTTGTTTGTGGTGTGCCATGTTTGGTTTTGAAACGACTGCAGTCATTACAGTATATTTGCTATTCCAACGCTTGTGTCAATGGGCTGTATCACTAATGCTAGCAAAAGCCACAACATGTCCATCGTCAGCACACAGCGCATCCTTATGCCAAGATACAATTTAAATGGATTCAAATGTTATGTCAAACGTCATTATCCCAAAAGAGTGCAGCCAATTTCTAGATGCTAGCGTTCTGTTTGTGTTAAGCGTCATTTTACTAGTAATGGTAATGCCTTGTAAAAGACCTAAGAATATAATGACATGTGTGTTATACTACTCATTGAATATATGACAAGATTAAATGGATGTGGCTGTGTACTCGTGCAATGGAAGCATTGACAGCTTGCCAACACAATGCTGTCTATACGGATTCAAAATCATTTTGAGTGACAGCTTTGATTTCTCCTGAACTCAACTGTACAAACCCAAGCTCCCCTGATGCCCTAAGGTCTGCCTACTCTACCTGAAGCCCCTTTGGCATAATGCATTGTCAGTGTTCTCATAAGAGTACCCCTAAGCATCCTATGAATTAGAGTGCTGTTAAAACATGGGACCTCTCCATCCATCTACTCCTCCATCTCCCTGTCTATCTAATGTGACATGTTAGACATGTCTCAGCAGCTGCAATGGAACCCTTGGGCTACACTCTACCTGCATCAACCGAGGCTGTAACCCCTCAGGTTCCCTGCTTTATCTACAACTCCCATATGAATACACCCGAGCACTGGGGCAGGAGCAGGATGCTTTCGCCTTCCTCTACATGAGTGAAGGCTGATGTTTGTGACAACAGAAGCTGACAGGAGCTTGTCAGGATTCTCCCGGAACTGACTTTCCTAACTTGTAGAACATGCGGGGACACGAGTGTCAGTTAGTACAGAGCCCTTGAACCAATGTTGTGCCATTGAACCGAACTG
Organism: Galaxias olidus; assembly: GCA_026901105.3. Taxonomy (NCBI): domain Eukaryota; kingdom Metazoa; phylum Chordata; class Actinopteri; order Galaxiiformes; family Galaxiidae; genus Galaxias; species Galaxias olidus. Next base: position 42,962 of record JAPMUY010009789.1, read on the forward strand.
TGAAGTTACAGCGCGTCCTCAGCCTACCCTCCCAAAGTTCCGCGCCCACTCCGTAGCCTATACCCCGTCTACCTCATTATCCCCAAGGTAATTGGTCGCTGTCTAGATGATCTCAATACTCAAGGCACACTACTGAGGTGTACAGTGCAAACATGTGTATTCAACTCCATCTGAATGTGCTGTAATTACAGGTTGGTTTTCTAAGTAAATTTACAAGCCCAGCGTAACGCCACAACTTTTTTTTTATTTTTTTTTATTCTGTGCTAACAAGCCAACTCTGTCATTAGAAGGCCAGTTAGCTCTCAAGGTGTCATTCGCGGGAACACCGGGAGAACATATAGAGATAGTCAAACAGCGAACTCATTTCCAATTGTAATTAAACTGGCTGTCAGGTACCTTGAGGCTGTTTAGTCAACAGCAGGATACTAATTACTAGAAGATGACCTTTGGAATAATATCTAGTGAATAATTCATAATTGACAAAATTGCTTCTGAGACATGCCAGAGACATCCAGGGGACAGGCCCTGTGTACACAGTAAAACTCGCATTTTGCCTGTGGTTTCTCTGTACCATTGAAAGCGACAGACAAACACCGAAAGGGTTTTTTGTGTGGGAAAATTAGAAGGCGTGATTATGTGAGAGAACGAGTGAGGTACTCTGCGTGGACGGAAATATCAGCAATAGAAAAGGAATGAAACGGCTGGTGCAGTAAGTTGATGTAAAAGACCACTGAGACGGGGAGCATTCTTTCACCGTGGTTGGAAACCTAGAACTCCCCGCTGTGGTTTCCATTTCTCTTCGGCATCTCACAACAACTTGGTACCTACCACCTGTCGATCCATAATGTGACAATTGTCCTTGGTATATCTGCAGAAAAAACATTATGATATACAGCATTAATAGCCATGAACATTCTATATTTTGTTTTGTAATGGTGCGTGTCTCTCATGTAAATCAAGGGTATAATTTATTTTGGCATATTGGAATTAGATTGTGAACAGATGTGGTGAACATTTTCTATCCTTCACTTAAATAAATACATGCCCAATTAAACACGTGTAAAATAAAAATACTGTGGCCTTGAGTGGTGCCAGTGGCCCAACCATTGTACTTTAGCAGTCTTTGTTTGGAGTGCATTGCACGTGCAAATGGTTGTTCATGGATACAAGGGTTTAAGGGTGTATGTTATGAGACTTTCTTTCTTTCTTTCTTTCTTTCTTTCTTTCTTTCTTTTTGGTTGTCTGGCTGTCTGGCTGTCTGTCTGGCTAGCTATCTGTCTACCAGAATGGACTGTCCGTCCGACCGTTCATTCAGACATCCATCTATCTATATCAATTGTAATTACAATCCGATTCTGCACAGTCTAACCTTCGCCTTCAAGAGTGTCTTTGGAACAATAGCAACCAAAACAGTTGCGGATGATGAAAAGAGAGAAACAAGGAAAAATCAATTGTAATTATGTGAGCAGATAATGGGCATTGGGGTGTTATTTGAAGTGGCCGAAAGAGGTGACACAAAGGCATTTCAAACACCATCAACATTTTAATGTCTCCCATTGGTAGGTTTTGTATCCCTGGTACCAGTGTTATTGTTGTGTCCCTCTGCAATTCCACATTAACTAGTTCTTTTTTTAATGCATACAGTTACTTACCTATAACTGTAATGTAAAACTCCTTATAAAGCTTCTCTCAAAACCAACGTCACAAGCTGCTGTACATGTAAAAACTATAGAAATAAATTATAAAACAAGTTTGATTTCCATACTTTCTACATTAAACATAGATTTCTATATTTTATGTTTAGAATTACTACGTATTGCCTCATCAAAAACTAAAAGAACGTTGTTGATAAACACGGGCACAAATACACCATCGCACACAATGAAGGGGTCACCTCCAACCCTGCCAAGCACTGCAGGTGGGTCAGAGATCTTGGTTTGATAACTGAGGGGGGGAGAGTTTTGGGAGCAGCCGTTTGACAAGCATGACAGTGCTCTGACAGCTCTCATTGAGCTGTGATTAATGACTGACAAGCCCGTGGTCTAACACTGTGCTGAATGCAAATCCAGCCCTTGGAGGAAATTACCCTAATACATCCCGTAATTGGCTGCGGGAAGCGTCGAACCGATAGAACAAGTATTTGATGAGGCCTTGTTGCTACTGACACAAGGTGCTGTTGTCATCTATCACAAGGGTGATCATAGAAATTGATATTGTGAATAAAAGTTAACCCCCCCCCTAGTGTTTTTGTAACTAGTCTTTTGACATTTAGCATGATCAGGGCACGTGTTCCTAGTTGGTCGTGTTGGAAACGTCTCTTTATTATATATTCATATAAAAGTTTTTGCGATAGGTTCCGCACTGAGCATATGCTCTTTTGGAACACCTGGCACTGTATTATTATGAATATTCATACAGATACCATGGGCTGTCATTTGTCATTGGGTTCCCTTGACTGTTGCCAGTAACTTAAATGTCCTTTCCAAGGACTTTAGCACTTGAAGTACTTTCTCGTTCCCCAGCACTGGTAAATTAAGACCAATTCACGTAATTAACGGCGTGCAGTTTCTTTGGTATGTACAAAAAGACTATTCCGTTGAGTTTCACAGTAAACATGTTATGTTTGTGGTCAAAAGATCACAATGGTTTCTCTGTCCATCGTCAATTACTCCTCTTCCATCATCTCTCCTGAAATCCATTGCAGAGTGAAATTGCACAGGCTTCTTCATAATTATTTTTTATTGACATAGAGGCCTAACCTTACCCTCTCTCTCCAGGGTAAACATTTAATTATAAAACTTGGTATGTAAATCCATACTTTATTAAGCGTGGTGTGTAAAAAAACTTGCTCAACTTGGAAAATGTGTGTAAATGTTGGTCTTTTGTTGGAGAGGCCCATCAAGAGAGTTATTTTTGTTGACAGAAGTCAGATCAGGTCACGTATAATCCTTCCTTTGGAGATAATTACAGATAAAAAGTCAGTGAAATACAGTGACAACAAAGTTTATATGCGGACTCTACAACTTGGCAAGCCATTGTAAATGCTGTACCGTCTGTATGGCTAGGTTGAATAGAAACTGCAGCATGCCCAACATGGCCTCTATCAAAACCAAAGAAAGTGAAACTAAAGTCAACAAAGTGAAACAAAGCGGGACAAGACAGACTCACTGGAGCATCAATGCAATTTTCCACTCCTGATTAGTCTTTGATCGTCTCGTTCTAAATCAGAGTGCAAAGTCAAACTATAGAGAGAGACAAAACAAACATTGTCACAAAGCAACCAGCGACATTTCACAGTAAACTGACAGATTTGTATGAGACCCCAACCCCCCCTTTATTTTTGGGGGGAATATGTGACACAGAAACATTCCTCATTCCTTTCAAGACTGTGGTATTTGTAGCAACAATCATTCAATAAAATCACTGGCTTGGCTATATCATTAACAAGTCAAGCAAGTAGGCAATTTTGTGAGACGTTTTGCTGAACAAAAAGTTGCGAGAGAGGCTTTTACATTTTTTTTTGTTAACTCTGATGGTGTAATAAAACCAATCAAGACAATATACAACCGCAGGGGGCTACGAGCCTTCCATACTCAAACAAAAGCATTGAAGGGCCAATTGACACAGTAAATGCCTGTGTGTGAACGAACCACAGGGGTTGTGCTTTAATCAGTGTATTAATGATGAATGGAAGGCGTTTGTAAAGAAAGTGGGAGAAAGTGGAGGAAAAAAAGATTTTGTGTGATGATGTGCTGGTCCTGGAACACGCTGGCCTTTTTCCAGGAGCGCTGAATGATTGCTTAATCCCCCGCCAGCAGATGATTGCCAGGGGAAGGTCAGCCTGAAGGGCTCGACTGATTGAGCGCTGTCCATGGTCCTGACTGGCTAGGAACTCGGAATGACACACGACGGACAGCCACTGTAGATCCTCAGATGCCGTTTTTCACACCGGGGGTGCTGACCTGCGCCCCGCGATGTTTTCGCCATGATGTTGCCGGTGACTTTTTTCCTAATGTGTTAGAATTACAGTTTTTTCTCTTAATTTGAACGCACTAACGGACTTATCCTTCATGTACTGTATCTTAAATCCTTCCTGCATCTTAAAATGTGTTATTCTGTTGAACCCATCACAGAAGATGATATTGCACTGCTTGAAATATTCTTCTAATGTAGGATAAGCTATAATGCATTAGAAGCTCATATTCAATGCACTTCCTGAAGCGTGTGGTTCATGAATTTGTAATTTCCTGTTGACATTTAATCCATAGAACAATACTATGAATTAACCAGTGGTGAATGTATAACGTCATGCAACTGATGTAAGTTTTTGAATGCATTTTATTTTCTGCAAAACACACTACACTTATTGTCCTCAAACACGATACTAACAAATAATGTGGTATTCTTTGTACGGTCAGTAGCTCTGCTGCAAGGTCCACTGTTTATGGGAACGCATGTCATGGTAGAAAAAAAATTATAATATCGTTAAGATATCATTTTACCTCCAACCACATTAGTTGCGTCATCTTCATGTGGAAGACTCTGGAAAACCTCTCTCATTGTCATTCTGTCACACCCGCGTTATCACATCTTTCTCACACTGTTTCAAATATTTACTTTTTTCTGCCAGTAAAATATCGTCAGTAACTGTTGTCATTCTCTTGAAGGTAGAGCTACTACGGTATTTTACACTTAGACTACATCCTCCAACTCCTTGGGCTGTCATTTAATTTCCCTCCTTTCTTTTTCTCCTTCATAGGGCCTACAATTGGATCACCCCCCACCGATCCATAGACAGTCGTTCCAAATACCTTGGGAAAGGGCTGCTCCGTATATCAAAACTTAAGCGTCTCCAGCAGAAATCCTTTGCCCAGACATCTCTATGACAGCTCCTTGGCAACATACGTGCCTGTGTGCCACCAGCTCCCTAAGCTGACTGTTTGGATCAAGAGGGAAGAGGCAGCAATTCCAAAGAGGACAAAATAGCAGATCCCAGCAGCTTTCAGAGTCGATGCTTTGAGATTTACTGTATAAGACGATGGGGTGGGGGGTGGGGGTTGCGATGGGGAGGACACGGGAGGCTGGATGTACTTGGTGAGAAATCCTTTGAAATGTCAGACAAATCCTCGTATGAACCATGAGAGGCATTATGATTCCGTTGTGGTGAAGCCGTTGCTGTAAGTGTGAGGGTTCGGTGTCCACATGCAGATGGGCATGATAATGTCTGATTGTTTCATTTATTTCCAGGGCATACAATCCAAATGGATAAAAGTATTAGTATAGGATTTCTCATCACACTGATGCATAACTTCAATTACATGGTAGAAATTCTTCCATGCTCCACTAATCTAAACTGCCAATCATGTTCTACAAATTAGATTAGATAAACAATTATTTTTAAAATACTAAAAGCTACATTGAAGTGAAGCTTTAGCGGGACATAATACAACAAAAACATAATTTATATAATTAGGAACATTTACGCATGTTCCACATATTCCTTATAGTACGTATGATTTGAAAAACACATGTATGGTGAGAGGAAATCCCCCTTTAGATTTACCTGCTATGCTCTCACCTAGCTGTCGCTTACAGAAAAATATAAAGTAACTAATGAAAATGAATGTTAAGTTATTTTTCATAAAAATAGACTTTGTGTTTAGTTGTACTGTAATTGATGTATTATGATTGTTGTAAAGATAAGAAAAAAACACTTAAAAAGAACTGTGAACACCGGCACACAAATAGTGTACATCTCAATCCACCCATCATAACAGGTTCTAAACATCAATAAAAAATGGATATCTCAAATTGGTATTCCGACAGGAACAATAAAAGCTTTTTAATTGGCATCAATAAATCAAATTATTGTGGGCATGCCATTTTGGACACACATAAATCCCAAATGAATATTTTGAACACGCACAGCTTTGTGTACATTTCCTATTTCCGTCACAACCCACAATCCATCTTTCCTCCTTAATCCGCCTCGCTACGGCGTAGGCAGGTGCACAGTCTCCGATTACGCCCGGTAACTGAGCCTTAAGAAACGGCAGATTGGATCCAGGCTGCTGGACACTCGCCACGTCATTTAATGTATTCCAGTCTATTACCGCTTCTGTTCTGACACCTCATTCTTTTCCACCAATATACGAGGGGTCATTCAATAAATGACACCTCTCTTCCATACCATGGTCACATCTCTGTCGCCGCGCTAGCGTGTGTCACAACTCAGAGGCCTGCATTCTAAGATGTATCCGCTGACAGAGGCTTCCCATCACTTGTTCATCTCTCTCTCTCTCTCTCTCTCTCTCACTCTCTCTCTCTCTCTCACACACACACACACACACACACACACACATACACACACTCACACACAGTCTCTCACACTCTGTCTCTATCTTTCACTTGTGTGGGCTCTATCGCTCACTCAGTGTCTTTCTCTTTCTCTCTCAATGAGTCGACAGGATCAGGAAATGTGCCACTGTAGGTGCAATAGCTTTGTCACATTTGTCGAAAAGAAATTGATCAAAGCAGACAACACTCGACAAGGGTGAGTCAAAAGCAGCAGGCCAAAAGTGGGAAGTCTTGCTATTTAGGTAATGCCACTGCTTGTCCCTCAGCCATTGATAGTTGAGGCTCATGATCGACAGATACAAAAACAAGAGCTTGCTCAATTCACTTGCCTTCAAACCAGGAGTTTTTACATTCATGTTCACCACATGCGATGTTCTTGTTTTGTATTCCAGCCCTGATGCTTGAGCACTAAATCCCTCGCTGCATACGAGACAGGTTGGCTGCGTGAGATTTCGAGCGCAAGCAGCGAGCTAGCTGTCATAGTGCAGGTGCAGAGGGGATTCCATTCCAAACTCAAAACAAGTGCACCATGGGACTTATCAGATGCCACTTAGTATTCAAAGGCTTCAAGATTCATTAGGGGCCCAGCAGACTGGCTAGTTGGAAGCATCTGTCGCCAGGTTCCAATCCTTATGTCTTCGATGTCCCCCATAATCAAAGACAACAGGTGTTTTCACTGTTACAGATACTGATCAGAGATGTGCTTCCTGGCCAGCACGCTAGTTTTTGCCTACCGATCATTTCATTGGCTTCCATAATAGTGACTTCAAGGGGCTTGGTCATTACATGTGGTGCCCACAATTTTGGGGGATTTTGTCCAAAAAATTTCCTATTTGCACATTTTGAGCAGCAAAAACTTCAAATCTAATCGTTGACACATTCACAGCAAGCAAACTCTCAAGAATCACATTTGCTATTATTACTATATATATGTAACTATATGTCAATTCACTTTTTTATGATTTTAGTGGTTAGAACAGATTTGCAGCTGTTGCTTAAATTTATTAATTCATTAAAATTGAGTGACATTTTTAAATGTGTTTTATAAACAAGATTTTATCTTACTGTGAAAAATATGTATTATGATTATTACTATTATAATAATGCCCACAAAGGCGCATGTCGATTACTTTTAAATATAAGCACTATTTAGATCTGTGTTAACCGGTTATCAATTATTAGTAAAGTTTTATTAATTGTGATATTACACAGAAATAATTGTAATTTCATAATATTCACATCATGCATTTAGAATTTAAATGCATTCTTAAAATTGTAATCTAGCCTATTAACTTGAGCCATAGAAAATATGATTAACTACATGTTAACGTTCAAAGATTTTTGACTTTTTTTAAACATATGGTTTATAAAGATTATTTTGTATTACTAGTGTGACCAGGATTAACCAGGTAATTTTAAAAAATCATCTTGTAAATGCATTTACTTTTCAGCAATGACTTTCCAGTGCCAGGACAATTAATTAATAACACTTACTAATCCTTTGACAAGGCCGTAAATATGTCTGGTATATCAGTTATTTGTATACTGTACTATGCGTAAACTAAGCAATGTATAAATGACAGATAACAGTGTCTAATCATGTGTTAACTATTTATTAACCGTTATCACAAATGTTTTTCTCATTAGCTTAAAACAAGTTAATGATGCAATCAGCGCTATAGAACTTAAAGCTATTACAAAGTGTTCCAGAATTGTTTTCATAAAAAACTTAACAGGGGTTGGAAAAATTGGATTTCTAGTCTCAAATTTTTATGGTCACAATGGCAATTTCAGGGTTATTCAAGACGAGGCAGAAGGGCGAGCTCTCTGAGGCTTGTCAACCTTTATCTCAGCAAACATCAGAATCCCTATACAAAAAAGCAGAAAATGAGGTATTGATTTTTTGTCTTTCTTATTTTTTTTCTTACTTTCTCTTATTCCCCCACCGCATTGTCATTCCATAGTCTAATTGAAGGTCAGTGTTGGTTTCCTTTTCAGAAGATTTTTCCTTAGAGATAGTTCTACACAGCAGCAAATGTAAAAGCCTTTGGGATTTTGCACCACCATTTAGGGATTCATTGGTTTATGTTGTTTTCAACGTAACTTATATTTTCACTGGTGAGACAAGAAGATGCACACACTTACAACAATAATATAATATACAAACATTAACAATATATATTGTGTATGTTAGAATGCTTGCAGATAAGAGTGTTTTCCTTCGACACAGAGATGCTACAGGTTGCCATGAACAATGAGACACACACACGGACACAATATACCTCCCACATATTATTCAACTCAAAACACTATCAATGGTGAAACAGCCATCAATGGTGAAAGCAAGATAACAGTAACGTACTTTGGCTTTGGTAAATGAAAAAGTACAGTTATCTTTATTGACAATGTCCAGTGTATCCTTTCGGGATATTCATCAGTCAGTGTAGGTCTACCACCAGTGAATGTTGAGGTGCCACGGCCCCTCTGAAGTTGGATTGCAGCCTGCAGGGGCCGCACCCCCATAATGATGAAGAGATCTAATAGGTGTGTTGGTGTTGTTGATCAAAGCATACTTGTGATGATGCCAATCAACGACCACTGCAGGCGGATTTAGTTTCGCATAGTAGTTCACATAGTTGACCTACGATTTGCTGGACTTGGAGTACACTTCCTGTTTCTAAAAGATTTGCACTGTTCAGATGAGAGGAGCAAAGGAGAGCCTTCTGGCAGCTTGGAGCGCACTAGAGCAAAAAGCAACGCAGCTACTTTCCATTGTGACAGAGAACTGACAAGAAAAAGGTCAATACGTTTAACCCTGTACTACTATCAAAAATAGGTTTTGTAAACAGTTCACTAGCTGCTTGCCATTCTGGCATTATGCAAAAAGCATCAAAAGGTAAAAGAAATAAGTGAAAACTAATCTACGGTCCAAAAACAAATAAAAAAACAGCTCTCCCAATCTATTTTTTAAAACTTAGACATTCCAAATGATGATCTATTTCTCATATACCTATTATCATACACATACATACACATTGTCATCATCAATAGCTGAAAGCTGTTCAGCAATTAATATCTACATTTAATTTAGAATAAACTTGTGACCTAATCATGTTTTTCATTGTCCTGTAAATTTTTTCTAGAGTGACCATCCATTGGTTCTAATACACACACTTTTCAAGCAACCCCTACAAACTAAAATGAAGACTTTACCAACAAATACCAAAATTATTGAGAGAAATTGGTTGTTTTCTTGTGGAAAAAATGCACGTAACATGTACTTCAGTTATGTAGCAGAAAACTAAAACAGAAGCCCCCATCTTGAATAATTCAGGAATCCTACACTCAAACATACAAATAACAAAGAGCGAAATATTTAAAAACACAGATGTAGAATTTGTGTCATGGCAACATTATTAACAAATACTATAATTGTGCTGATTTGCAATAGAATAATGCATAGAAAGCTGACAAATGTATTGAGGTTAAGCTTATCTCACACAGAAAACAGTTACATTTCAATCAAGGCCCTTTCCATACGTCTGGAATGCAATTCACTTGTGGTAACCTACAGTTGCCTTCAATACAAAAATGCACAACCTCAGTTTGAATGGATAAAAGGTTCTCTTGTGTCTCACTTTCTGTAGCCATAGTGCGTGTACACACAAAAGAAAACCAGAGAATTCTTCAGACGTTCAGATATTTTTGCGAAGAAAATATGTGCTTGCAAGCCTGCAAATCTGTGCCTATGCCTTTATGTTCCTGGTTCCACCATATGTATGCTATTATGTCATATTAGGCCTGTGGTCAATCACCCTGGACTTGGCTCCAAGAGAAAACCAGACTGACAAACAAAGGACAGCACCTCAACGAACTGACAGATTCAAACTGACATTCTGACACATCTCCTCCACCATCCAATGCCAGCTATATTCACAGGGTTATGTGAAAGAGCCCCAACATTGATAAACGGCCATTGGAAATGCCTGACTGGAGTTCGCCTGAACACTCCTTACAATCAATCTGTGAACACATGAGAACCAATTCGAGCTGTTGGTAAAGAACATATTCTCTCATCAATAATTAATAATACACTAAATATATTTAGATGTTGTGTTGTTACAACAATGAAAAAGTACTTTTATTTATCCTAAACTCTTTATTTAAGTAAAAGTCCACCATTCTCAACTATTCTTTTCACTTTTCTTTAGGCCACGGATCGTTCCCATGGGAAATGGCGGCCGAGACCCGGGACACATGCATCCTTTCCGCATGGCCTCAAGTACATATTAGCTACACCGGTAGAACCCAATGTCTTCAGTCATGTGCGGCATGAAGGCACTGCCGTGCCTTTCTATTGCCACCTCCCAAGGTGAGCGCGCCATCAAGTCAACTTCCCTTCACTCCACTGCGGCGATGTTTGCATATTCCTCACACTTATTTATGGTTTACTGCACAGGTCACTTCCCCTGCTTGCTTGAGCAGCTGCTTGGGCTCTGACCCCCCGCTCTAAACAGGATTCTGAAGGCTAGTCCTGGGCTGCTCGCTGTCAATTCCTCAATCGCTTATGAGGCTTGGTGGTGACCTCCTGCGCAGCGCTTGCCGGGGTCACATGAATAATTTATCCTTTGAATTTAGCCGGGCTCTGGCATTTCGGTGTTTCGTGCCCAAGGGCTTTTGCCTTAACATAGTAGATAGTGTTCTTTCCCCTGGCACATCATCGGAAAAAGTCTAAAGTGCAGTCAGCAGTGTTTGATTTCATAAAGCAGCCTTTCTTGAACATACGTAGTCCCTTACGTTCCAAAGTTCCATTCACATGTCAGTCCTCTATTCATACAGTCACTCTGAATGGAAACATTTACTAAATCTCACATTCCAGCTTTATCTACTACTTTCAGCTATTGTTTTAAGTTGTTTGTTTAACAAAACGATTTTAATTCCTCCTAAAAATATTTATGTAAAACACTGTCAATATAAGTTTTGACGATAAGACTTACGCACAATTTAGATGTGGCACCAGTGTCGATCTCTAATTCTCCCATACAGTTTAACTATCTTTAGTGTACTGCTGATTAATTCATTCCATAACACTCTTTTTTTCACACGTTTGCTACAGAACTGCTTCATTATTTGGGGTAAACACATTCCAATGTAAGTCTGCGGGAACTTAAACTTTGTTGCTTGCTTAAATCCTCTTACATGTTCAGATGCCACTTGGGATGCTTGAGATTGCGCACGTCCTAATCACTACTTACACTAAACCCTCTGCATTTATCTCAAGAAAGCATGTTTGCTTGTCAACAAACATGAAACCAAGTTATTACAATGGATTCGCTCAATAGTTTTCACCCATTCTGTCAGCGTCAATTTGAGGTAGCTCCTTCGGTTGTGTCTCTTCTGGTTTAGTGTTCGTTATCAACCACAGCCTCCTCTCCACACCTCTCAAAACACCTTCCTCAAAAGAGTTTGAGGGGCATTTTTGAATGTTTTACTTGGGCATTTTTCTCAGATCTGACTCGTTTTTTTTCTCAAGGACATTCTTCACGCTGCCAAGACCTGTCAGGCAGGAGAATCTTAAGAGTAAAAGGGTGAGAGGACACCAATTAGAAAGCCATCCTCGGCATGGAGAGCCAGCGGCACAGCTTGCCACAGGAAGTGGGACGTCTGACTTCCTGCGTGGGGTCACAGCTGTTTGCAGGTAGGCAGTCGGTGCTAGCCAATAGGCCGACCGTTTAGCGTCGAGCGAGGCAGGTCTCATTAGAATAGCAAAGAGCCATCTCAATGTCACCAATACATTTACATTATTCCAACATACAGCTGGCACTAGGGAGTCAAAGACTGCTTAAATTAGGTGAACATGTTGATGTCAAAAGAACAACTGTTCTTACTTCAGGTTGAGTGGAGGACAAAAGCATCTGTAACTCATTTAAAGCCTCTTGACTGAATAAGCTCATCTACCTCACTTAGGGTTCTTTAAGCTCATATACATTGTTTTTTTTTTAGACCTGAGACTTTCCGGTCACTAATACTTTATAGTGACTGAGCCTGAATATATATATATATATATATATATATATATATATATATATATATATATATATATATATATATATATATATATATATATGCACACACACAGCTGTCACTGTGGCAGGGATGTTATCAAATACTTCTCAGCAGCTTCTTTTCCGGCCGGACGTAATAGTACCTTTACCTTAGGAGAGCAACTGGAAGAGTGGCGGGGATGGAAACGTGCAATTGGCTCCTGCTATGAGCAGCTGTCTCCGATGCCCATATTTGGGAGCAACTCAATTACATCCTCTGATCCCCAGTCAGTCGGCTGCCTCGCAGTCAGAACCATTAATCTAGCTGGCTGAGTGCTGTGCCATGTGTTAACAGCCCGGTCCCCTCTCTCAGCCAAGTCCCTACGATTCAGATGAGAGCAATGCCAATCATTTTGACTCTTCTGACTCTCAATGTTCTCGTGGGTATATTATAGTTATGCCCAAGTCCCGGGCATATGCCCATGATGTCGGGGAAATGGACGGGGGAGACCTCACGCTGACTGTTGTAGGAAGATGCGGGGTGTACACAGAGGTAGCATTGGGTCAGCTCCCTGGTCAAGGTAGGTCAAAGAAAAAACTTCGTATTTCGTAAATTAAATTGAAATTTGGAGCTCCACCAAAGCTCAATTCAAGCCAATTTACTTCAAAGGAGGACATGTCGCTCACCTGCACGTTCTGACTCTCTAACTAGCAAATGAAAAATAATTTATTTGGAGTTCCTCGCCACTGATTGGCTTGCTTCGCTATGATTAATGCTGATAACAGGGGGAGGAGGGAAATTAACAGGGAGCAGGTCCAATGTTAATTTTTGAGCAGTGGCTTAATCAGAGGCTGAGTAACAAGGTCCCCCAGTTCTAGTTTTAGCAAGGGCCCTTTATGTTCGCTGAGATTAAGGGAGGGTCAGACTGTCTCCATTGTTCAGCTGGGAACAGAAACTCATTTGGCCAAATGAAAAATGTCTTGTGAGCATAAATCATGTTTCCTAATCCCTTTACTAATGCCACATAATGCAAATTGTCTCCCGTCTAAAGATCACACAATGGAGACAATTGTGGTGGTACGCAGTGCTCGCAGCGACGGCTTCCATCCGCAGTGTTCTCAGGGGGAGGAGACAGATTCTTTCGTCTTTGATTACTGTGTTGGAAATTGGTTTGATTCACACCTGTTTTTGAACATTAACTGAAAGAATAATTGTTTGTGATACCTCCATTTTTGTGAATAGAGAATTCCCACAGTTCTGCGGTCCACAAAAAGAAAAAACGTTCTATATTATGTAGGTTAATTACATAAAATAAATTATAATAATAATAATAAACCTTTATTTGTACAGCACTTTTCTTAGCAATGTCACAAAGTGTTTTAACAGTTAGATAATGGATTATACAACCATAACAAAAAAAAGCAATAAGATTTAATAAAACAAAAAACATGAACAATTAAAAACCAGCAAAGGTAAATAAATACAAACATTGCCATGTTGATCATAAGGCAATAATGATTAAAATAGTGGGATTAAGGATTTATTTGATTTGATTTGAAAATAATTTAATCATCTGTGTTATCAACAGCATACAAATGTTTTTTTTATTCTGATAGTATTTAGTTCTAAATATTATTTGGCAAAATATCACTATCTAAAAATAAACTATGACCAACTTTTAGAGCACCATCCACACCTTTCCACTCCAGTCTCCAGGCAGAGAGCGAGACTTCACCCCAAGGGAGACATGCTGACATTTAGCTTTGTGGAAGCGAGTGCCCTATTTCAATTCCCCAGATCATGGCGACTTTAAAAATACATGCAAACTTTTTCATACCAACCGTTTGAGGTCCAAAGAAAGGAGACAGAGAAAGAAACATCAGTCCCTCTAGTGTTCTGCTTGTTCAGTCGGAATAGGGTCCTAGTTTAACTAAGTTGTGCAAGCTCATAGAGTTGCCAGCCAGTGGAATTCCCTGTTACGGTTAACTTGAAATGAACTAGAAACCAACATGAAAAAAACAAAACAAGGATTGGAACAAAGTTGTACCTTATTTTCATTAAAAGAGATGAATGTCCTTTCTGAAAATTGTTTTCTATAATCGAAACTAGGTGTCTGTAAGTATGACCTTCGCTTTCATACCAAAGTAAAAGCAGTTAAAGGTGCATGGGGTATTTCACGGACAGAATATTTGACTGATGCACTGATGCAACAGTGGAGCCAAGAAAAAAATACACAAGCTGTGACTTGTGCGTGAGTGCATGTGTGTGTGTGTGTGTGTGTGTGTGTCTGTGTGTGTGTGTGTTTGCGTGCACTTGTGCCTCTGTTTACGTTTTAGTTGGTCCTAGAGGATCACATTGTCTTCAGACGACTGTCTGTGTGTGTTGTGCTGGCAGCATCTGTTCAGAGCAGGGGATATGTGTCTTCAGAGCTGCTTTATAACAAGGCATGAGGGATTTGAGTCAATGAGTACCCAGTGTGGAGGTCTCCTTAACAGAATTCTGGAATAGCACAAGGGGCTTTCTTGTGGTTGTGCTTTTTCTTTTAAACAAAAAACAGGTCCCGATTAGTGTCGAGTTAATTATTTTTCTTGCATTAACAATTCATTTCAATCTCAATGTTGTTCAACACTAATGTGTTTCTGAAACCTGTTGTTCTATGAAACTGTGCCTTGGTTTTCAACTTAGCAAACAATACAAGTTGCCAGAAATACCCCCCTCCCCACACAGACACTGACGGCGCTCAGTGCCTTGCCTTGTTTGTTTTGTAACAGAGTGTGCTCAACTCACTTGTGGCACATTGCGGTGATATAGACGGTGTCGCAGAGTGGCCATGGCCCGTGTTTGAAAAAGGCCACTTTCATTCCCTTTTTGAACGGAAGACTGTTTTTTAAAATGCCCCTGGCATTTCTCGAACATCTTAGCCTAAAGCCCTTTATTCTAACAAGCATGATGCTTTGAGGATTGACTTGTGATGCAAACCAAATTTACAATCTTATTACTATGCAGCCCTTGAGTTGCAATGGCGATTGGGCCATAAAAAGCACATGCTCGTTTTTTGTACCAACAATATTATGAATGTCCAGAGACAACCATGTAAGTGTGCATGTGCGTTTAGTTAATTGGCACCGGCTGAACTTTGATGTAATTGATAAAAGAAGCTGTTCCCCTAATCCTAATGGCACTATTCCTTATGATCCTTTATGCACAGGCTTGCAGAGGATCAAAGGAACAGAGATTTGCCCAGGGCAAGAAAAGATATATTAGAAATGAATTTGCCTTGAACGATATATTAACAGGGTGAAAATCACCCAATTTATTCAATTGATAAGTCAGGCATTGCCTGTAGTTCACAGAACATTTTCGTCATTCACAACACTAACTGCTCGAATAACTAAAATACTAACTCTGTTTCTTTTGGGGCGATACAGACTGAAAAAGAATCACGTATTTCTTGCGACCTAATGAGCTGTTTTTCAAAGTAAAAGTCACCGGGGCGGGAGCGGCCTTGACACATCATTTGTTGGACGTTTCTCACAGCAGTTGTCTTGTACCAGATGATGTATGTTGCATTTTGTATAAATTAACAAATGTTGGCGATATATAACTCTGCAGGTGATTCATCATCTGACAACTTTCAGAGCCAGCCACCCAGTTTTGCCCCCTGAATAAAGTCAATATTTCTGATGACACGTTCTGGAGCAACAGACTGCCCATTATTATCATCAGTTTATTGGAGTAAACTTTTTTGACAACATTAGCCTACAGACGAAGCTGTATAAGAATTTTGAAAAAAATATTAAATCTTCCTTTCATACTTATCACAATCAAATATGTGCATTCACTTTAATGAAGAGTAGGAAATAAAATAAAAATTAAAGGTTTTATTTCCAAACCAAACTCATTCACAATACACTTGGCGCAAATTGAAAAACTTTGTGGTTGTACTAAATCACTCGTTTCTTGGCATCACGCTTGACTGTGACTCGGGAAAAAGCAAGCAGGAAAAACGCACACCATGTGTCCCCGGTTGTCCTGATCCGAAGAGAGTGATTCAAGTCGCTGAGGAATAGGGGGTGACAGGCCCCCGTGAAATAGGGTGCTGTTCCCTCGCAGGTGATCTATAGTTTGTCAGCCCCAATCAGGGTGGAACGGAGGAACGGTCCATTCATCTGCACATAGCTTATTGGAGAGGGGGGCAGGTTTTGAATTCCTGGAGCCCCAGAGGTCTCTCCGGAAGCACTATTGGATTGAGCCTATTTATCTTCCTCTTTATCAGCTGAGAATACACTTTTGATTTATATCACTAGCATCCCATCTTGAAGAATCTCAGTGCCTGGCTCCTGGTCTAGCCCTCCTGAGCAGGTGGAATCATTGCAATGTCTCAAGCTGCGGTGTGCAGCAGCCACGACTAGCAACAGGACGTCTCTGAGACCCCATGCAAATGGCCTGCCGATTCGGCATGCCACTCAGAACTAGGGGGAAAGTAATTAAAATTAACATATGGATGAGCTCACTTTGGGAGCAATGTTTGGGTGTGCCCAAAAGGAAACAAACGAAGAGCATGGCTCGGGTTTTCTATTAAGGCTGTATCTCAATTTTGACAGATATTGTTCTACATTAACCATACATTATTGTTAGCGTCCGATGCTCATGAGCACAATGTGAGACAAGTGTACGGAATGTCCAATAATTTGACTGCTGCGATACTGACCCATTTACCATGGGTTTATGCCCAACAGCGAGTTTTAAGTAATACAAGATTCCATCTAAAACTGGGGGATTTACTGCAAAGCCATAAAAGCGAGCGGTGCCAGGGAAGCACAATGCATGTTCAATAAAACAATATGAGATCATAAAGGGTGGGCAATAACGCATCTCGGAGGCAGATTAAATGAAAATCAGGGAACCAATAAGGCTTGTAATAATGTACTCTGACAGGATTGTGATAAAAGTGGGCAAGCTCTCCTGCGTTTGGCTACAGCCCTTTTCGATAAAAGAATGCAGGCATGAGATATATCCCATGAACAGCCAAGGGATCAGCTGAAACAATGAGGGTTGTCAAATGTTTTGTGTTAGAGAAAATGTACCTGTTATGACAAAACCTTAATAAGTCAGTGATGTTCAGTATATGCCTAACACTCTCATAGGGCAGTTGTGGGGTGTGTAAAATAGTATTAACAATTGACTAGGCCGTTCATAGGGCAAATGTTTTCTACACTAGAGGTGGATAAAGGGGTACTTTAAAAAAAACAATTGACAAGATCCCTTCAAAAGCCTTCAACAACTAAAATTAATCAGCTGACTATTTGATGCTTCAAATTGTATGTGATATCTTTAGTGTGAACTTTGTCTCAGGACCCTGACATGTATATCTCAACTAGCGAGACTCCTTTTCACTCTTACAAAGCTGCAGGAGTCATTCAGATACAATTTAAAATGTAATGCAGTCCTTCACGATTCTTACCATTCTTATCATTCACAGTATGCCTGGCAAAAAAGTACTCCGTTTCCTTTTCAGTTTTCAAGTCTTTTCATATCTCTTATTTGTAACATTTAGTTTTCTGTTTCATTAGAACCTTGAGGGCAGAGTTGTTTGCACAGATTGTTTTTCTTTTCCAAATACAGTGTTATATAGCCATAATTCCAGATGAGCAATTTTAAAAAGAATATTTAGAATGAATTTTGGTTGAGAGCAGAAAATTATTATGTCAGTGGGTACCTTCCATTGCGGATGTTTTGTTAAATTGTGCCCACAACGTCTCCAGAAATCGTGACATTGAGCAAGACATCTGAAATTATAATAATGAAAAAATACTATTTATTAAGCTGTGAAATATCCCTACTGTATTGACTCTTTTCAGCAGCTCTGCAGGGATACTTACCGTCACCTGGAAAGAAAAATGTGTCCATACTCTATTCCTGCAGTCTTGGTAGGAGCTTCGCTTAACAGAAAAGCTTACCTTTAAAACAGTCCTTTAAAACATACAATGCTGAGAACCATGTGTACAGCATCCCTATGCGTTGCAACACAGAACGTCAACATGGCCTACCGTGTGGGCTTCACTTTTGTTTGTCTCACAACATCTGGTACCATCAGATATACATTGTTTTGTACTTGGACAATAAGCAATTTAATTGATTATTGGTGAAGTTTAGTCTTTCAATACTCAACTGAGATATAAAGTATACTCACTGCAGATATGCTTCAGAAAGAATGACTGTCAAACAAAGCCGCCCAATAGTTGCCCTATTTTCATCCCTCTCAAAGACCAAGTCCGCCATTGGTAATCGCATCCAAAATCCAAAATAATTTGCCTCGTCTTCATACAAAATGATAACGATATGTGTGTTCATATTTTGCCAGCTATTGAATAACTCTCTGTGTGCCTGAGCCTCTTGTGAGAGTACACAGCGAGGTGATGACATAACTCCCAATCAAAAAAGCTCCTAACAGTGAAAGGTATTATTTGTTCTCATTCAGCATAGCCCTCCATGCTGATTGCTGAGTGACTCATCATTTTACAGCAAATTGGCTGCCTGAGCAATTTTACATTTAGCGATATTGTGTTTGCAGAAATTGCTGCGGGAGATGGCACAGACTGATGACTTCAGCTTCTGACCACCGTAGGAGTTTGTTGAAATGGTGGTAGACGAAGTGAAAGGTTGTGGTCGTTCAAAAGAAGAAAAAAAATCATATATTGACTCAAGGCCCTTTTGATTGTGTTATTTTGGAAACACAGCACACGGTAATCTCATTTGCGAATCCCAACTAGGAATGAAGAAAAAAAGTACTGGGAAAAAGTACTGAAGCCAAACAAACGTGCATTGTTTCAAAGTGAGCTGTTACCTTGCCTTCACAACAGTAGTTCTATACTTACTCATTTTAAAAAATCTTTAAAATGATGCCAACATGTATGATATGAGACACCCAAAGAGATAAGACAGAAAGTCTGAATCTGACATTCTATCAAAAATGTATTTCAAATAGAATTTTAGATTTGATTTTAAGATTGTTTTGATAACCTTAGCATCCGGATGCTGTATGGCTTTGCCAAACATTATGAGCAAAAATGAAACCTCAGATCAGCTGTCAAAGAAGACTAGCCCTTGTGCTGGGTTCGTTTCATGATGATTTTGTCTTCCGATTTTGTCTCTCAACTAGCTTGAAATAGCTGGCAGTTGAATGCAGCAAGACAAAAAAATCAATTTCATTAATTTAACTTTCAAAACATTAAAATCAATTTTAAATTGTGTAATACAAATTCAAATGATTTTATTAGAATATAAGTTAAACCAATTCAAAGTCAGTTTCTGGTAGCACTAATCTCAGCCTATAGCACTAACAACATGTGCTGAAGGATAAGGTATGTATGTTATTCAAAATACAATGTCAAATAATTTTTATCTGAAAGGTGTGGTTACAATGGGGTAAAGATTTTATTAGAGAAGGGTTTTGGTAGGGGAAAGATTATTTTGGTGAAAGATCTCCCATCAAATGAAAGTTTTAGGGTGGACACGAAAGAGTGCAGGTACTGGTGTGTGTGTGTGTGTGTTAGCATGCATGAAGTGGAAGTGAGTCAATCTGATGGATAAGCATGTTCCTAAACTGACTTTCTCCTACTAATGGCATCACCCATCGATGTCTAATGGGCGATCCTTTTTTTTACTGGGAACCACACAGACATACAAAAGTAAAAGGGAAATAAAACACATTCAAAGGTATGTGTTGAGATACTATGTGTTAAAGAATTCACTGAGCTTTGTTTTCTTTATATAAAATAAATGAAACATTTCAGATATCGAATTTGTAAATAGCTCATAATCGGGCAACACAGAGGATAGACTCAAAACCGGAGGCACTATAGCTTCTGCCACTTGAGCCCATAGACTGATAGACAGCCGTATATATTATTTATCGAATAATCTGTTTGAGGTGATATTTCTGGATTTATAAATATCCTTGCAAGGTAAACAACCTGGTGTTAAAATGTTTGTGATCAATAAATTATGTTTTGTCTACTGTTTGAAGGTACAATGTAGTGTACCTTTAACTATTAAAATGCATTTATCCAAATAAATAAATAATAGTTAAAATAAAACCTTTGATTTGCTAAGTCTTTGAAATAGCATTTATTTGATTTTGGATGAGCAATATGAGAATATCAGATGTCAGCTGCTCTGGTTTAATCCTAAGGATGCCTCTTGGAAAATCGATGTGATTGCACTGGTATGGTGCAAACGTTTTCCCATTGAAAGTTAAAAGATAGCTTTTAATTTATACTTTATTGGAAAAAGTCCAGCCCAATATCTACCCTCACAATCTATTTGTCAAACTCGATTAGCTGTAACTCTTCCAAAATGCATACCATACAGAATGTACTTCCAGATGGAGAAACTAACATTGCACATTTATAACAATTATTTCTAAGTTCCATCTAGTGGAGTTTTGCTGATCGTTTCACAAGCCTCCCATGAACTGTTTACAAATGATCCTCCATGTTTCAAAAGGTGTGTGTGTGTGTGTTTAAACTTACATTATGATTGTATTTGCTTGCTGTGCATTGTGCAAATGCATCAATTGTTAATGAGAGAGAGAGAGAGAGAGAGAGAGAGAGAGAGAGAGAGAGAGAGAGAGAGAGATTACACTGTGTCTAGTGCTACTGGTGAAAGGGAACACCAGATGCCCAGCTGTCTGAGCCTTGGCTTGTGGTTAGAACTTTCTCTGTACATGAACAAACGCCTCTACTGGTTCCTCATATCCGCTACAAAGTACATGCTTACATACAGAGGCTGTAAATAGATCCCCATGCTTGGTTTGGTACATCAAACGTATACAAATAGATCATGCCTGAGCTCTCTTTGCACATCCCCCGTTTCCCCCAGACAAGCGGTTCAGCGGCAAGATATCCCGTAGATACATTGAAGAAGCTCTCCAGCTGGAGGTCCAGCCCTCGGTTGGTGGTAGATGGGCTGGCGGGTCGGTTGGAGGGTGGATGGAGACTCGGCCGGAGGTTGAGGCAGGGGGTCTATTAGCACTTAGGGGAGCCCCGCTCGACAGCTCCTAACTCATCCAGGCCCCACGGGGTGGCCCACTTCTGCTACGGCACCGTCGCTGTGGTCAATAGCAACGCTACCTGGGACACCTGGATACTCGCTCACGGCAGCGACGGCGCTCCGCAAGGACTTGGAACTTGCAGGACATAGCATTAATTCTCCACCTTGTTTTTGTGCTGACCTCAGACATAACGACAATATGACCGATATGTTTTAATTTGTTTGTAATGCGGGTACTATCTGAAAAAACAAAGGGAACCGAGTACTTTTTTGCGCATGCCAGATTCCAATTGTTGTAAACGAGTGGATGAGTACAATGATATCCTT
Organism: Galaxias olidus; assembly: GCA_026901105.3. Classification (NCBI taxonomy): domain Eukaryota; kingdom Metazoa; phylum Chordata; class Actinopteri; order Galaxiiformes; family Galaxiidae; genus Galaxias; species Galaxias olidus. Next base: position 64,745 of record JAPMUY010009789.1, read on the forward strand.
TAATGTAGATATAACAGAATCCCATGTGTTTAATGTTTCTAATGTACTATATATTGTGTTTCTAAACAGTCTATGATAGCATGATAATGTGCATTGCTGATATGTATAAACCCACTATAAGACTAGATATGGGTACTACTCTAAAACCAGAACACTATCATTTTGAAGGTGTGCCGAGGCAATATCAGCTTAATTGTTCAAAGTAATATTACTCATGAAAAAAACATTGCAGGTCTTGTAATGCACTAGCATTCCTTCAATTCCTTCAAACACAAGGGCCATATATTATTAATTTGATCTTACTGATAAGATTAAATATCCATGTTATATATTAATGGTCTGTTACACCACTCTGCTCCAAGTTTGGCACGGTAGGATGCCAGAATAGGCTTTATTTATTTGAATTCAAAGAGTAAAACCTCTTTGAAGATGTCCATCCATAGTATGCTATATATACATATACAGTATATACATATTACGTCAGGGTTAGGGTTAAGGTTACAAAACACAAGCATGTCAGTTACATTTCTTTCACGCCAACATATTCTTTTACTTTGTGCTGGATCAAAACTTTCTAAACAAAACCTTCAGAATCTAGTTAGGCATTATGTTTTGTATTATGCAGCACACTTTAAAAATCAGAGAGCAGTCCAATAAGAGCCCTCATAGCCCTACCACATCTGAATAGCAGTGCTGGAGAAACAAATCTATGTGTATTTTACCCTGAGGCATCAGCAGTATGTCCCCATCTAGATTAGACAGAAAAGACAAGAGATTCTAAGGGCAGTTTATTTATTTTTTTAATCAGTTTGTTCATATTTTTCTCAAGCAGTGTGGACCTTGCCAGCTTAATATGCAGATTTTATTGATGCGTCTGCGAAGCCTAATGAAAGTAAAATAACTGCAAAGAAATCAAAATAAGGCACCAGAAAATGAAAGAGGCACCCTTTTTTGAGAGGTCAACAAGAATCGAAAGACTGCCTCTTTCGCAGCTTGACTGAGAAGATCAGAACTGTGTATGTGCTCCGTCTAAAACCCTTTGAGAAATGTACCCCGGAATTTCTTTTACGGTCTCATCCCTCCCTCCGTTTCCGTCTCTCGCGGAGGCGCATCAGCAGCGGCCATTGAGATTCCAGTGGTGGTCTGGCTGTGGTCATCATTAATTAAGGTGGCTGTGTTCTGACTTATTGACCCCCTCAGCTCAAGGGATTTTGATGGGTTGCGAGGAGCTCATGGAATCTGGCCTGTGGCCCAACTTCTTTCCGTTTCGCTCGTCTACAGTGTTTGATGCATGGCAATTTAAATCCCACCGTCTAATTAAATGTGATATGCACTTGTGCTAAATGACTTTTTTTTTCCTCATCTCCCCCCTCACTGAAGGATATCAGCTGCCGCTCACACAAGGTGACATTCCCATTTTTCCATTATGCAGGATTATAACAGGTGGACTGGTGGACTTGGAGCGGAGAGCTGCATCGTACGCAGTCCTTTTTTTTATCTGGAGAATGGGCGATGGTGATGTGCAATGTGTGCCAGCCAGGAAGAATCTAAGGGATTTGGGGCCTAATTCTCAGCTTAGCCAGTGTCAGCACAATGCAAAGTTCAGTTCTAAATCATTAATAAAATAATGCTTTTCTGTCAGACAGAGCTCCGTTCAAAGAATTGAATTTAAATGGTTTTGGCGGCCAGTGTTTGAAGTCCTGTGGTGAGTGAGGTGTCCAGCTTGTAATGAAAGTCGTCTGGTGTTAATGCATCTCTTTTTCATTAGCATTTGCCATTACTTTGCATATATATATATATATATATATATATATATCTATAGAAGGAGTGTTTAACTACATTTAACTTACTTTTTCAGCTGTCAGCATACTGTAACTTTTTAATCTTTTATTGATCTCTGTTGTTGTTTCTGTTGTGTCACTTACGAGTGTTAAATTGGAGTGTAGTTGCTATAGCGCCCTTAGAAGACTGTGCCCTTGGCAGAGCCAATTAATATTACATGCTCAGTGACATATCCCTGATGCAAACAGCTGTTGCATCTGAAAGCTCAAAGTTGAATGCCAGCCTCCCACTGTAATTGTGAACCACTTTCTATTGACATAAGCTCCCACCTCAAACCTTTCTGAATGATATCAAATCTAATCTTTAAATACACAGGGTTTAACCTGTTTTGGCACCACAAAAGAGAGCCCTTTGAAGGATATTCGTCAGTCAAAGATATTTGTTAACCAAGCTGTCATATTGTGCTTGGGAGACGGCATCTCTTGATGTCGTGATAGAAGAGGATCTATACGTAACGAAACAAAGTGTTCGAGAAGTAAGCTCATCATTTCCCTTCCTCCTTTGGTGAACTTACACTGGCTTGAAAGAACACAGTAATGGCCCAGAGGGACTCTGTCTCCATGTCTGCATAGTGCTGGGTTTGAACAACTCTTTTTAGTAAAAGGAGAACAGGCAAAGGTTTATTCATCACACTGATTTGGACTCAAGTGAACCCTGCAAGTCTTGATGTCCCAGGCCGTGCATGAAATCATAAACCAAAGCCCTTTGTACAGTATGAAAACCATGTCGAGCCCACGCTTTGAACCCTGAGCGTTGATCACCAGGAATCTGGCCTGTCTTAGAGTCGCCCGTATCACATACACCGGCCTTTTTAAAACCGCGTTAACAAACTAATTTTCTTATCATACTGCAGTATTCAAAAAAAGTTTTTCACGGTCAGTGTAAAACTGCTAATCACTTTTGATACGTTTTTATAATATATTCCAGAATTGTATAACTATTCCGTGCAATCAACAAACAGTATGCATGAGAAACTGTTGTAAGCTTATTTTTACGTTTTTTTTAGGGGAGCCAGACGCTGGCATGTGCCAGTATCAATTCTCACCGAGCTTGCAGTCCAAAAAATGTGTTAAATTTTAGCAGCTCTACGGTACCCCCGACCAAAATACACTTCTGGCTTGAAGTGTGCTCCATGTCGCTGCCAATTCTGAAATGAATACCTCTCTTATTGGCCGAGACTACAATTGCAGTGTAAATGGCTGGTGTCGCAGTTAAAGTAGGCAAACATTATCTATTGATGTGAGCATAAACAGTCTGTTAACACATGTATTTGTGGCATTAGATAACACGTTCAAAATAACACCTGAGTATTAAAAGATACTTATGAGTGTTTGGTCTTTCTACAGGCGTTTCAGCAGCAAGGCATGCATCGCAGTTGTCAGAAGAAAAGATACCTTCTATTTTCAAAATAGACTACTTTGATGTGATTGTTGATTGTCAGACCTCTTTATTCAAACATTTGTTTTGAAAAAGTTTTTTTGTTGTTTTTGACAACACTTTCATTGCAAAATGTGCCCTTTGTGTGGGTTTTCATCTGTCAGTAGCAACAATCGTTTCAACAGAATCCACTTTCAAACGTGACTTCACCACAACCAAGAGGCCTGCAGAAATGAAGTTAGCGCTCGCTAACTACCAAGGCAAAAGAATCAAAGCGTCTTTGAATTTGGCTGAAACTTAACTCTCTCTCTCCACTTCTGCAGTCAGCGTTACAGTGAACATGCAAAGGCAAACCCACGTCTGGCTTCACACCCAGGACAGACCTCTTTTCCAGCTTTCACATCTGCCAAGCATGTACCATTAAAATGCTCACATTCTCCAAGGATGACGTTAAAAGCACAGGTGGAGAAATAAATCGTGTTGTCCTTCTAAGCTGATGAAGCTGGTCTCAGTTCAGTTTCAGTTGTGTCATGACATTCACCTTTGAAAGGCAATCCAGGATTGCCATTTTTGTGTTCTTTACAGTGGCCCTTTACACTTGCTCAGTGATGTCATCCATGGGCATTTTAAGTGTGACAGGATAGTTGCATTAAGCTCTGCTAGGACTATTTGAACAGGCCCTAACTACCCTGGGACTCCAAACAAATGGCTGTAACTCTAACAAATTGACGCGACACCGGTGGGTCTCTTCCCAGTGGCTCTTTTATAAATTGGGACATGATGTGACCGTAAGTCAAGGCATCCCTCATTTTTTATGGAACCAGCTTCGTGATCTGTGTGGCAGGCACTGGCCTCGTGCACGCACAAACACACACACACTCACATTTTCCCACTCTCCCTCTCTCTTTTTTGCACACATTCGGCACTACCGTAGACCCGGCATATTGGGCGGATATAAATGGCCCATAACCGAGCCATTCCCAGCGGGGACATAGTGATCGGCCAGCAAGTTCAAGGTATAATCTCTGTTGGCCCATGAGCACGACTAATGAGTGACGGGACCGAGAGGAGGACGGAGAGTGGGAGACGGTTTTTGCTTTACATACTAACCTTGGCGACTGGGCCCGTCCTTTAATGACGGCATAATTCAGCGTTCACCTTGGGAGTCTGCCACGGGTTTTGGTTTATGAGGTCGCCCGCGCAACCTCAATCACTCAAGTGCATGCTCTGTCTTTGCCTCGGTGACTTCCCCGCTCCCTGGCCCCCGATGTGTTGCCTTCTTCCTGGGCACGGCTCTTGCCAGCGCCGCTGCTGCTGCCGCTGGTGGCGGTGGATTAGGTTATATCCAGATTCCTTCCTCTCTCCCTGGACCGTCCAACCAGGTTCAAATGTAATCACAAGTGGCTGGACGGCTCACGGTGGACAGTGAGGAGGGCACTGACAGGCCCGTACAGAGGGTATGATCCGACGGTACGGCGAGAGCAGCTTATCACTAGCTCCGTGGTCCGCATGATGGATGCCGTAATTCTTAGCTCTGGGCATTAACTACACGCAGCCAGAGTTTATAGCCTGACGTATTGCAGCCTCTGGATCTCCACTTTCTTTCACTGCCGTTCTCTCTCTCTCTCTCTCTCTCTCTCTCTCTCTCTCTCTCTCTCTCGCAACATTTTATTTTTAAGAATTGTCTCGCCCTCATTATCTTTGTTGAAAAGAGATATAAACTGATAGGCTACTGGATCTTGTTATGTATTGATCAAATAGCACTGTTCCACATCTGAGAACATTCTCTAATTAGATGAGGCCCATTTCTCCATCACTCTTTTTCAGTGCAATACAATACAACACAGCCCTCTATTAGGAAGAACATTATTTTGAAACAATGCCAATATGTTTGCCATATTTATTTTTTCAGCATGCAGTGACTTTAACCATGGCAGAAGATGCATGCTTCTGACACTGCTTTGTAATGCATTGTATGGGTGAGACAAAGTGACTCTAGGGGTCTACATTATTAAAGGCCTGAGATGTGTTTTGCTTGTTTTCCAACAGTGGAAATGTATTATTATGCTGGCTGAGATGAGTTGGAAAGGCAGCAAGAAAATAGACAGAGTGAGAATGAGGGAGGGACACACACACAGAGAGAGAGAGAGAGAAAGAGAGAGTAGAAGCCAAAAGCTGCTTTAGAGCAAAGCATAGGGCGAACATGCTTAACTCAGTGAACACCACGACAGCACCCTGGATGACGAGTGATGTGTGTGTGTTCATAAATGTGTGGAAAAAGGTTGACTGCAAGGGTTTGTGTGTCTGCGTATGCGCGTGGATGTGTGTGTGTGCCTCTGTATCAAAGCAGTTCAGTCAGGTTTCTGTGTAACATGTGAACTGTACATTTGTACCGCGCGTGTGTTGTATAACCCTGCTCAGGCCTGCAGCCCTACAGCGCTCAAACGTTCTCCGCATGTCGAGAGAACACTGTGGTTTGTCAACATACCATGTCCAAGCATCCACATCATAGGCTACTGTGCAGACATCAAAGTCTACAGCAACCTGCCGATCAACAACTAGTGATCCAAAAAGAATCTTATGATTTTATGATTAAGTCCGGTAGTCACAAATTGAGGAATAGTCTGAATTTGAACATATCTATTTTGGCAATATTTTAGACTTACATCCTTTGAATAGCGTTCCTATTTCCCATTTTTAATAGTGTTCTAATTTCAATAAAGCATTTAGCTATGAAGTTACTAAGCTGCACCGTAGCAGCAGAGAAATTTTTTCACACCCTGGCTCTTGATCTTTTTCTCATCTTAATTACGCGCAGCAATCTTTCCGTCACTCTGAGGTAAGCACAGTCTCTTCCTGATGGCAACAAACGACGGCTCTGTGGAAAATCGTCAGGCACCTTGACGCACGTTGCCAGTTCAGCGCCCCTTTAAAGATCTGTCTCCTCCCTAATTTTCAAAGAGGAAAGGCAGGAGGCTAATCTTGCTTTATTGTACAAGAAGCACAAAACCTCGATACTAGTCGCCGGCCATGTCCAGAAGTCATTATCATTTTGGCCGATAGTATATCTCACTCTAATGCCTAAGCTTTGTTAGGTCAGGGTTTGAGGGATAACTGATCTTAAGTGCATGTTTGGCTCTGTAATTCCCATTGATTTTATAGATCATTTTGAGAAGTGCTTTTCCTCCGTGAAGCAGCATCTGTACATTCCAGGCGAGCAGGTGTTCAGAAGAAGAACTCTATATGAGAGCCAGACAAAAGAGTTTTGCTGGAACAAGACAGAAACTAAATGATATGTGACTGCTTTATGTTTCTAAGTAAGACCGAAGACTACTGCCGAAGCTAATCAAAACACATACATTTTGTGAAATAGCTGTAAAAGTGTCATTGCCATCCAACACCAAATATAGATTTCTGGTACTGCTGTACAGTAGCCTCTTGCGAATCCATATTATCAACTGGTCTCTCCAAATCCACATCTAGACTATGCACGCGTACCTTGAACCGGCACATTTTGTGTTACCATATTGCCACCTAGTGAAACCTCTCAAGAAGGCCTCACTCTTGTTCATTGAGGAGCGATCAGGTTTGGTTGCTGGTGCAAGCAATGTTTCCCGATTGCTGACTGAAAACCCACGATGCCTGTTTTAGTTTTCAGCACATGAAAAAAAAGCTTATGTATTAATTATTGACTTGTCACTTCATTGACAGTGTATACTCCCTTAATTTATGATATTGAAGTGTCAAAATCTGAAAAGCAATCATCATATATATATATTCATGGAGACAAATTATTTATATCCATCCCTCCGTTCATCCCTTCGTCCGTCTGTCTGTCTGTCTATCCGTCCATCCGTCTGTCGACTCGTCTGCATGCCAACATACACCTCTTCTCACTCTCTCGCTTTGCAAGTGGGGGCAAGAGAGAGCCTCCATTAGTGCACTACGGAATCAGGTGGAGAGTTATTTAATGTGAAAGCCAAGGCTGCGGCTGTTGTTAAGCCTTTACCTGGAAGGCAGAGAAATTGAAATTACTCAGCATGGCTTTTATTAGGAAAATAAAGCAGCGTGAGTCAGATCCCGGTGGGGACCCGACAGAGGGGAATATTAAGAGAGTCGTCCATGAGCAGGAAAAGGGGGCTCTGGAGTGCACGGAGGAAGGAAAGGCACAGAGCCACCACAGAAATAGTCAAATGACTCGCGAGGCCCCTCATGCATGCAAATGAATCAATACGGGGCTTTTTACCGCCCCACTGAAGACTGGGCCGACTCCTCTGGTGTCAAATGGCAAGCAAATACCTGGTGGCCAAGCTAGTCGGGAGCCTTGGTGTTTGATGATGCATGTGGGGATGCTTTGGTATAGGGAGGAGAGAAACAAGATTGAGGTTTTGCGGTCAAGTCTGTGGTAGCTACTATAGCATTCGGGTCACAAAGAGTACCGTGAACTGTTCTATATTATCTCTGCAGCTGTAAGGGTCTTGGTACATTTACAATGACCTGCTGTGTACCTGAATCTCGCAGGCCTGGATTATTAATGTTCATCCTGCCAGTCCTAGACACAACTGTGGAAGAGCAGCCAGGCCCCACAGACCAGATTAGTTCTGTTTGGTCTTAAGGGAGGGGGTTAAATGTATAGTAGGTTCTCTGTAGAGGACAATGGGTGAATTGTTAACCTGATTTACAAATGGCAGAGAAGTATTTACTCTTTTACTATATTAAGCTTTCGCATTTTTTTTCAAAAGTTAAGCTGGTTGGACCTCTACTACAGACAACCTAAGGCCTTAGCAAGTCTCAGACTGCAGCCCCTAGCTAGCTTCATCCAGCTATGTAATAAATAGCAGGCAAAACGACTGTTGAGAGACTGTTAGAGCTCACTCAATGAATTTCGCGGTGGGGGCTAATTGCAGTGGGGAAAAGAAGCTCTGCCGTTATGGTAAGCATTCTCCTGAGAGGGTTTTGTCTTAAGGACGGGCGGCCAGAAGGACATCTTCTCAGTTTTACAGTGATCACCGCAAATCAGACAGGACATTAGCCTCACATGCATTAGCTAGTTTCACCAAATGATCATTCCGAATCTCTGGCACAGACCAGCCAGATTCTCTGGTCTACCTCGTTGTCTTCTTGGAGATGTTTAGGTATTCTATTGGAGTAAAACAAACGCAGTTGTTAGGGAAAAGGAGGGAATAGCAGTGGTTGATTATATGGTACCTATTTATAAAATGTAGGACGAATTGATTATTTTGGTTATTGGATATTTTTGCCAACACTGATCAATAATTGCATTAAAGGATAAATGAGTTTATCCTTTAGGAGATTGACACTAAGTACATATTCTGGCAATCTATTGAAACAATGCGTTTTTGTGTAGACGTCATATAACAAACATCTGGTTTTCAAAGGGACCCTAATTATTTCGCATTAATCTTCCTCTAAATGGCTAGCGTGCATGCAATTACATTTTCAATTAGCACTGAATCTATTCCTTACAACTGTAGCGATTCATCATTGGCACATGAGAAAACATATAGATCCATATCAGATTGTATGCATCCATTTTCATTTCATAAAAAAGTGCCTTTCCCTTAGCAGACGGTTCATATTTGTTCCGTGATGACAAAGATATTTAATAGCCCTTGATTCTGTCTTTGTTCCCCACGCCTCGTCAGTGGTTTCGAGGTGAGACTATTGGATTAAGTTTAAAGTGACTTCCAATTTCTCCCCAATTCACCACGTAAAATAAACTGATAAAAAGACGGATTTGTGTAATCAGCACATCTTTGTGCCAACCACTCGAGCAAAATGAGGGAAATCTGTTTAATGAATGCTACGCGATCTTTCATTCCCCAAGACCTTTTGGCCGCCCTGAAGCGGCGGCTGATGGCCATTTTAAGGTTTCTTCCCTTACGGGATCACTAATTTCTCATTAGGAATGATGAGCTTCCTCATCACCTCTCTTTGGAAAAGGTTATGCCCCAGCTCTGAGGAGTATGGGGAGGAGTGCTGCTCTCTGGGCCTGACACTAGCCTTCCCCGTCCTGCATGTATCGATTGTGGGCTTCAGGTTGCCTCTTTACCAATGTGTGGCTCTGCACTGCAGCATACTAAGCTGATGTGTAATCAATGGCTCATACCGCTGGCTGGGGCTGTGTGCACAGACCCGTCAAATTATACAGTAGCGGCCCAATATCTGGTGGGGTGTTTTCAAAAATCAGAGCCACTGGAAGGAGACACAGGGGCACACAACTATCACGCGCACCAACACGTCATTAGAAAGTACTGCACACACGAAAACACAAGAACATAAGCCGACACACACACACACACACACACACACACACACACACACCCCAAGCTCAACGTGTGTCCGTGAAACGCTTTGTCGTTTTACTCGCCAAACACGGCCGATAGGTTTGAGTTGGAATCAGCCTACCTCCAGATGTGAAGCGTAGCCCATCCATGCACTTGGCCATGCGACAGCTTGTCCCCTCCTCTACCCCCTCAGGGGTCCTGATGATATTCATGGACACACTCGAGAGCCCATGTTTTAGAGCCTTTAATCCAGATAGGTAGATGCTGTCCCAAAGTATTTCGCCAATCTCAATATTTCTCCTCTTCCTCTGTCTCTTGCGTGCTTTAAATATCTATGTAAGGGATCTTAGCACGTCTAGACTACTACCTTTGACTGGAGGAAAACACATCTTTGGTTCAAAAGAATCTGTGTTTTTAGCTTATTTTGTTGGCCAATGAATGCATGTTTGGCTGCTCTTGGTCGTCCACAAAATGTGTGCGTGTTTAAATAAATGACATTATCTTCTTTTCTTTAGGATTGATGAACACAGTTTAGCAACACATGTTCGCCTACACATTACATTATCTATTACATACACCATTAGTGAGTCACTAACGTTTCCAATTAAACCTTCTGGAAGTAGGATAGGACTGGGAAGCACGATATATCACAAAGCTCGGCCATTTGAAGCCACACTAAATGTTAAGCCTCTTCCCTCGGAAGGCTGTTAGCCACCTCCCTATTACAGTATCCACCATGAGCACCAAGGATACATCTGTCAGTTATCGGAAGACATACGAGGATCCATTAGTATAGTGCATTAATTACAAGTTGAAAATTACTTTGTTCATCAATCAAGCTATTATATACCCCCCGCTGCCACCACCACCACTACGCCTCACACACACACGCATACACTTGTCAAGTGCAATACGGCGACACAGTGCACTAGACCCACACAGTCTGTTGGGGTCTGTGAACATCCTTATTGAGTTGACAGCTTGTAGCAGAAAAAGCATCTGCCTCTAGTTACTGCGGAAGACACACACCACCGCGCCACCCCGCTGAGCAAAGGTTCACAAAGACGACACAAACGTAGCCCACACAAATTATTGTGTCAAGGTAGATTAATTGCAAAGATTACCGGGGAGTAATGATCACTGCTGTCAACCGGCGTAGACAAACACATAGACAATCATGGAGCGGAGGTTAGGAAAGGTAGCATTCAACTAGTCACTTCTCTCCAAGAATTAATATCACAACAGCAATATTGTGTGTAATGCAGCGTGTTGTGTGTTTTGAGAAGGCTCGGGATATAAATAATGTTCTGCTGAGGCTTTTCAACAGAGCTTTTATTTGTGAATAACAACCTTTTTTATTTAATAGCTAGTGTACTCAGCAGAAATTTACATTTGTTTTCTAAGAAATAACATATTATTGCAAGACGTAAGAACCACAAACCACCAATCAAAGTTTCTTGGGGAGACACTAAAGGCAGGCTGCTAAAATACAACAATCCTAGCAGCCAGTGATGCAGATTATGGTCGAGGACAAACGATGAACAATCCAAAAACACTCTTACAAACTGACACAAAACTCACATAATAAACATCTATGCAAATGCTAAATATTACACATTTGAACTTTTCTTTGCAAAGCCAACAAGCTCAAACAATGTCACGCTCCTGACACCCAGGAAAACCTTGGCTTGTCAATGCGACTGTGCAGTATTAATAACTCCTGCCATTGATTGCATCAAGCCTTCCAGGCACAAGATGGATGACAAAGGCCAGAACTAACAGTTTTACCTCGCCTGAGCCTCCTGTGCAGCCTCCGTGGCAGATTCAAACTGCATGCAGGCCACGGGAGACCAGCCTGTGTGATACCATTGACACAGCTTATAGATTTTACCTGTTGGAAAATGCCTCGTGTGGGAGTCGGGAAATGTCAGGCCGAAGACCACGGGCTCAGAGATTTACTGGGAAATTATACATCACCCAATTGTGTTCTCTGAGGAAGCGGTGGAAGCCAAGAGATTCTCTTCGGAATGCAACCACTGTTTCCCCATTTTGCCCGCAGCAAGGACTGATATCTGGCGCATTTGCATATACATGTATTTGCACAGATCCAATCAAACATCAAGGTGCGGACACAATTCAGGAACTCAGGGGCGGAATACCAACCAGCATTGCGGCTGTTACTAATACCCACAGCCCTAAGAAGGGGATGTGTGGGGGAGGGAAAGAGGGCACTACACTTTATCTTTGTAACGGAAGACATTAGAACTGTTGAGAAGTTTCCCAGCGGCCAGCATATTGTGACACTGGTCAGGTCCCTTCATGCTTGTTACGAAGCAATTGGTGCGTGTCAGGCCAGGGGAAATTGATTGTGGCCTAAAACACAATTTGCTCCTGTGTGTCTCTCAATATAGGAGGTGGTGCATCTGTCTCAATGTGCATTGTAATGAGGGAGTAGTACATTTTATGAAGGTTTCGGTATTACCATGTTATTGTGCGGTGGGAGATGAGCGCAGAAGGTTTCGGGGATACGTCTACTTCGTTATTAGAGTCAAAGTGTGTGTTTTCACACGACAAACTGGATCTGATAAAGTGAATCGGAGCACATTTGTCATGGTGGCTGTGTGACCGATGGAGAATCAAACCCAGTTTACCTGATAAATTTAAGAACCTGATCCCCCCCCCCTCCCCGATCGAAAGCCTGTTTCTTTATTGAGATAAGATATGACGCTCGCATCTACATGTGCATCGGGAAAACCCTGGCACTCCTAAGCCGTGTCTGTTTTGTTTTCCAGCGGGCATAATTCCCCCCGGAGGTGCTGCTCTTTCAAAGATTGCCTTCAAGGCTTTTGAACCTTCCGTCGAGGTACTGTGACCCCAAATACAGTATTTCAACAAAAAAATTGCATGGCGTTGATAAATCCCCCACAATCATAGCGTGACAATTCAACCAAATCTGTTCTGTGGCATGTAGTCCAACTTCGCCGTAATTAAAGCAGAGTACGCCAACAGACGGGAAGGTGAGTGAAGGAATAATATTTCAACCTGAATGGAGAGATAGTGGGAATGTATTCATCACATCAAGGCTTCAGAATGTGTTATTAGGGAACAATTTCAACAGGCTCTTAGTAGCTCTCATTAGATGGTGTATCAAACCAGAACAAAACTCACTTCTCCTAACTATGTGGAGGAAGTGGATTGGAAAATTAAATGGGGAGGAAAAGAGGAGGAGAGCGAGCGGGGGAGCAGTCTCTGCTATGGTCTTGTCACCCTGCCCTGCTCCCGCTAACAAGTTGGCTTGCACCGAAAGTCTTTCACATGCTCCTTAATTTCACATCATTGATTGGAATTTAAAGCCTCCCGAATATAGCGGGCAAGACATTAAGATTATCTACTCCCTAAACCAAGTGCCGACCATTTGTTTTTAAATTGCAATGTAAGGGTTGAGTCTTTTTTATTTTACTTTTCTTTTCTTTTTTTTAAGCTTGCACTCCTACAAAAGTTTGACGACTTAGCAGAGTAAGCAGATCCTAGTGGTTTTGTACTATTCTCTCTTTTCTTTTGGCCGGAAGTTAAGTTGAGTATTTATACAACCATAACTGTATATTGAACATCAGTTGAAACAGCATTCCATTAGTGTTGACATGCTGCTTTGCCTTAGCGGCAGATGCAGGAGACTCAAGCTGTCCAAAAATGTGGCAAGCTCCTCCATATTTTGACTGTTTTAATACTTCTGTTCTCTTTGTTTGTACAACAAAAGGCAACGTCACATCAGTCATCCAGATATCATTTACATAAACATCAGAACAATGCTTTTACTGTGGGAGAGAGCTCTTGAGACTTATTATCATATCAATGGTCCCATCAAGTTAGTGCTATGGTTATTTTTATAAACTATTTTAAAGTTGGTTTGGTTTTCAGTAAATGCAATTGTGTGATGTCCAAGACTTGGAGTCCAACTCGATAGAGATATTCCTTTCAAGGGTATAGACCCTTCCTACGTGACGTCAACAAACGATCGGCAGCCATGTTGGAAGACCAAACGGCTACCACCAACGGACTTTCAACGGCACGCCAACAAACAAAGTATCCATTGATTCAGCAAATTGTATCAACGACCATAGTCAACTTTTGCGAGGTGTTGGGGTGTAATAACAAAGCTGGCAAAACGCCAGATGAAAAATCATTTTTCCGTATACCGGCTTTTATAGATCTCCAAGGTGAAAGGACAAAATAACTATCTTTAAAAAGAAGAAATCTATGGATCAGTGCAATAAAAAGAAGCGATCTGAACTTGAAGTCGCAGCAGTTCAGAGTAAGCTCGGATCATTTTATTAGTGGTAAGTGTGCAAACTTTCCAATACATTTCTGGACGAATAAAATAAAAGTTTTTTCGTTTTTATTTAAATAAGTATTCATTGATGTTAGCTAGCTAAATTGGCATAACAAAACACTGCATTAAGGTTAGGCAACATGTTGAAATGCAAAGCGTTAGCAAGCCAGCAAAGGGTTGGTCTTTATTTCTTTTCTTTTTTTAAGATAAAGTTCTCACACAGGGTTAATGTAAAAATATAACGTATACTTGGTATTGAGTTTTGAGTTGCTTCAGTTTTTATTTCCAGTCTTGAGTTTTGAGACTTGCCAGGCTTCTAGTTATAAACATAATTAACTATAAGGGTGTCTAACCCAGGCTGTATAAAAAGGAGAATTGCCAACAATAATATCATAAATATTGAGTTTTTGTATTTTTATAAAAGGTGTTCCAGTCAAGTTTTATGAGGAAACCTAACCCGATTGGATCCCCACCCAAAAAATGGGTAACAACGATGGTACCTCAGCTACCTCCTGTTTAAGGTATGAAAGGGCCACAAAGAGAAGACGACGTGAGGCAGCAGAGTCCCTTTTAGATCTTCAGGACACTGAAGACGTTGTTGAGGAGCCTAATATCCAAACAGACAAACTATTACCAGACATTGATGCACTAATGCTGGAGATGGAAAGACTTAGACTGGAGAACACAGCACTACAGTCCGCAGTAGATGACTTTAAGTTTACACCAGCGTCTTTTCGAGGCTCAGACTCAAAAGTGCTAAACTTCACAGGGCTGCCAAATTACTTGTTGTTAATGACACTTTTTCAGTTTGTGTCGTCTGACCTGCCCCAAGGAAAATCATGCTGCCTTACTCCCTGTCAGTCACTCATAATGACACTAGTGAGGCTCAGATTAAACGTACCTGTCCACTTGTTAGGTCATATTTTTTATATATCTAAATAAACGGTGTCCAGATCATTTTGTTTCGTAATTGATGTGTTATATGTATACTTGAAATCAGTCATTCATTGGCCCGACAGGCTCATAGTCAAACTCAATGACCATTACTTTTCGGAAATGTATAGTTCCTCCAATCTACTTATATGCAGTGTATAACCAGACAGACCTTGTTCGGTGAGAGTTAATGCATACAAATCAAACTGGTGACACCAAGCTGGCTACAAGGAAATCAGCAGAGCAGAGATATATAAACAGTGTTCCCATTCACTTCACTTCACAACTGCGTGCAATCACATATTGAAATGGAAATTACACCTTGCAGAATAACGCGGTCCTGTTATGGATTAGTTTGGCGACGCTGATTGTATATCTCTCACGTAGTCCGGCAACAACTTCAACATCATGGAATTGCTGTTAACAGTAACAGAATGGCAATTTCAAAGCAGTTTGTGTGTGTGTGTGTTTTTCTGTTGTGCTTTTTAAATAAGAATAAAAATCAAACACTTCGAATCTATTTGCATAATTTTTATCAATATGCCTAGTCTACACAACAGGGCAGAACAATTGTCTGAAATTACAGTAGTAGAGACAAAAGAACAAGTGAACCGAATTTGCTGTGGTTTAACACTGCAGGACAAGGCAGTTGTGAGATTCCTTGAAAACAAAGAAATAACTAAATAGACACTCGTACATAGGCAGGGGTCCATTTCCGAGATTTGGAGACGTGATGAACATAAAAACACATTTGAATAGCCTGAATATCCCCACAACCCCTTTGGCATGCACGTATGTGTAAGGCTTACAAGAGCTTTGATTTATTTGCGTTAAATTACAGACAAGGTAGTGGAAAGAAACCAAGGAAGACCTATACTTACTAATCCGATAGAAAAGAATGATCTGATGCAATACATCATAAAAGATCGGAATTGACAAGGTTATTCTGATTAAAAACCACATGACACTACATACACACGCTCACACACACACACTGAATCAACCTACTCTGTCAGTGTCTTACAGATTGTATGTCGAATAGAATGCAGTCCTTATATGTGGTCTTTCCCTTTGCTGGTGCTTCTTGATCAATACTCTATGAATTTTTAATGCTCATTTTGACCGGAGGGACTTTCAGTAACCTGTGGATCTGACAGTCTTATTTTCCCCTTCAATCCCGGGAGAGAAAAGTTCAGTGAGAAGTTTTTAATGTTGGCACACAAGGTATGGGCACGGTCAAGCAAATGTTCACAATTGTGCATAGGTTCTTTGTGCTGTTTGATGTAATTTTTTCTTGATAGGGAAATCGTAGCTGCATATTTCAAGGCATGCCTTCACTAGTGCTACAGGAATTTTATAGATATATCTGTTGAAAGTGTGTACATTAATCTAGAATATGACTTAAATTTGTTAATTTTAAAGAAGCTGGGTGGGACTGTCAAATTAGACTGTATTTTACACTTAATGACAAGCACTCTTCACAGAAACTGTTTGCGGACAGAATCAGGTGTGTGTGTGTGTGTGTGTGTGTTTAAGAAAGACAACGACTGATCCAGACCGCGTAATTGCCTGTTTTACATTTTTCAATGGGGATGGAATATTTTTAGTTGCTTTGTGGTCCTTCTGTTATGTCCAAGTTGTTTAGAATGTTCAACATAAAAAATAAATAACTACTCTGGTTGTAGCTGTGCTAAGAATTATGTACTGTCACATTTGTTGTATTTGATGTGAGGAAATCATTTTTCCCGATTGGCAAGTCATATATATTTATAACAAATAGCAACTTATACATGTAACAAAATTGCTTATTATGATCTATTTTTTTCAACAACTGAAACCAAAATATTTTGAAATACGCAGGATAAGGTGTTGTAATATCCATTATGCCATTATCCAAAATAAGCACTTTAGAAACCAATATTTAGGGCCCTTTCACACCCAAAAGTCTACACCAAGGTCCAATCCAAAGTTCATGTTTTTGTTACATTGTATACTACATTTGATCCAGTTAGTTTTGGTTTTACATTGCACTTCTGCGAGTGCATGTGAGAACTTTACATGACACATTTTTGTTCTGTCCTCATTACTTACTTCTCCCTATACTTGAATTGCCGTTGATGGGTTTGTAAACGGGTGTGCATCTGATGTCAGCGTGTTGCCAACTAGGTGGGATCATTGAAAAATGAATGAACAGATTCACATCGTTGCAACTATAATATAATCATTATTGTTGCATTACCACCAGCAGCACCTACTGAAAGCGCAATACTCGAGGCTAGTTCCAATCCTGGTCGGTTCCGGGTCTACCTGTAAATCGCCCGAATCGTGGTTCAGTTTGATCTGTCTGAGACTACCTATTTCCATAGGACCAAATTCCTGCTGGTTGGTCTGGACCATGGTCCTGTGTGGGTTTCAGACCTGTAATTTTGGTCCCGATCAAACTGAAAAATCCAAACGTCCAGACTAAACCAGGTAAGTGTGAAAGGGTCCTTAGAATGGATTTGGGTTGAGAACGGTCATTGGGGTTTGCGGGCACCTTCCATTCCCAGGATGCTTAATTAAATTGAGCCCACGGCACACCCGGTCTTTCCCTGCTCCTGCAGGGTTGGAATGAGCTACGTAGAAGCTACGCCCAGCAGGAAAGCTTACCTTTATACATTAAAAACATGAAATTCAGAAAGTATAGCCCTCTGTGGTGCGACCTGAGTAAAAAAGACAGAAAAGTTAACATGACCAGCTGTGTGGGCTTCACTGGCCCCCCCATTTTGTAACTGTGAAAAATTTCGTGGAGCTTTGTCAATTTGGTATCTGTGTTGGCTTAAGCCCTATCAGTCCTATAGAGGCACCACACTGGAATGTGAATCTTCCCTTTAGCTTCAAAGGATTTCAGTCAACTCTGAAATAGTGCTTATTGCTTGGTTATCCACTTTTGCGCTAATGAAAAGCATGTCCTGAATCTGTCAAAGAAGATTAGGCGAATATGATTACTATTGTCCTACTGCCAATGTAGAGTTATATCTCCCTGGATTACAGTCAAACCCATTCGCGTGTGCTTTCTCTTTCTACCTGCCAGGTAAACTTAGGGAAGGTTGAGTTGATGGCAAGGAGTTGCAATAAAGTGTCCAAGTATTTAATTTAATTTAATAAAAAACCAAGGAGTTATGAAGCCCGTTTTAACTTCACTGCATAATGAGTCCCCAACAAAACACTTTTCATCAACTTGCTTCTGAAATTTTTTTTTTATGTTCCTTGAGGACTTTTACGTAGAAATTTAATCTTCTTGTCACCACTGAAGTATCTGTAAGAGAGGGAAAGTTTTGATGGTGTCTTCAAGGTTTAAAAAAACAAAAAAATATATAAACTCTCATTAAACAAAGGACGCCCTTAATCAGTATCCTATTTCTTGGCCTGATCTACCTCAGAAGTTCTGTGTAGTAGATTTCAAGGGTAGGTTTTTGGCACCGTGTTCTATGAAAACATTGTATTGAACTAAAGGTTAAAAACAAAAGATAACTGCATGCGCAAGCATCAGTCGGGGAAAGAGAAGGAGAGCACTTGTAAACGAAGTGGAACAACGAAGCACGATCAAAGAAATCCCTTTAAGATTGACCCAAAGACTTGAACTGATCACGCATTCAGTTCCTAATCACAGGCACTGATTGAAATGAATCATGACGCGACATAAAGGAGTACGAGAGCCAGGTAGAGGCTCTTCATGAATAACCTAATAAAACATTAATACAAAACATTCATTAAAGCCATGCTCGGCGCATATGAGAAAAGAAAGGGCCGATGTCAGAACTGAAAAAAACACACTTCATTCTTTCTAACCTTTTTATCTTTTATTTTCAATTTTTTTTTCACTTCCTGACTTCTCAAATTCTTGGGTTTGCAAGGGAGAAAAAAAGAAATGAGTGTGGGGTACGGCAGCGGAGAGGGGGGGGGATTGCGCCGGTTTTTCTAATTAGCATCGTCTGAGGAATTATCAACCACAAATATAATAGCTCGATTCATCTCCTGTACCATCTGGTGCGTGAGGGATGCACCTCTGGAGCTGATTGCTTTCCCCCGGTGCAGTGTCGGGGTAATAGGCTGTTCAAAGGGTGAGCGCTGCTCGGACAGCTGAGCAGAGGTGGGGCAGAGGCATCTGGGCAAGGGCTCTGTCACCTGCTGCCTGTCACGAGGCCCCCGCCGTCGCGCCCCTCACTTCACACTCAACTCCAGGCTATCTCAGTCCTGTGCCAAGGCCGGCTATCTTCACATCTCCCTCCTCGTGCAGAGAGTGGGAAAGAGACAGGAGGAGAGAGGGAGAGAGAGAGAGAGAGAGAGTGCGAGGGTGCACATCATTAAAGCCCTGACTGCAACATCTTGGGGGGCGAGTCTCAGACGGATTACAAAAAGCCAACGGAGTCCAGAGTTCAAGCTTTGGTTATTTTAAACTTCAATGCTTCTTGTCAAACCTGAGATGTCCTCCTTTGAAGCCAAATAAAAAGCATACGAGCAAGTAGGTTTTGAGCAGGCCTTTAAGATGATTTTTAATAAATATTTGTCAGTCAACAGTTTGTAATTTAGTCCACAGCATTTTCTTTTCAAAGCTTTAAGTACTTGCAAGCATTTATAATATACTAAGAGTTCCACTGAGATTTCCCTGCATTCTGGTGAACGCTCTATTGGGTATAATTGTAAATACACTTACCCAAAGTGCACGTAGTCATGTATACAGTCCATGCTCCATTTACCCAGCGTATCGCTGCTGCCAACCTCCTCGCTCCCCACAATTAAAACAGAGAGAGGCTCTAAGGGAAAGGGAAGGCCATTTACCATGCCACACTTAATGTACTGACCCCCCGGAAACACATTGCACGTTACGCAACAACTCACCGTGCGAGGAGCACATTACCTTATGATTTCCCTCCAAAATTCTCAATTAAGATTATACAGTTGTTGCGTTTCATTACCTGAGCTTGGGACAATTTACAGGCCATTAAGCTTCTACCTGTATCACCGAAGATCTTTTGGAGGTGAACATCTGGGGGGGAGGACAAGGAGCCCCAAATTAACCACCACCGGTACAACAGACTGCCTTTGTTCCACAAAGACAAAGCTTAATATGTGTCGTGCATAACAAACAGCCTGCCGCTGGTCAAGCTCTAGAACGATCAACGACTATACTCCAAGTATGGGCACCTTTTCCTCATTTAGTGGCGCACTTAGGTG
>JAPMUY010009806.1:0-25000 GCA_026901105.3 Galaxias olidus
TCTGGACACTCAAGGACACTGTACATTTCATATAATATAGTTCTAACAGTACAATCTACAAATATCTTGCAATAAACTTTGGACTTTGGGACTTAAGGCAGGGGACATCAATGAACATCATAAGATTACAAGGGCAAAGGACACAACAACAACAACAACAAACAAACAAACAAACAAACATAGTGTGTCAGGCATCATAATGAGAACGCTTGTTTAAATAGATGAGTTTTAAAGAGCTTTTTGAATGTTGTTATGGTTTCAGACTGTCTGATATGGGGTGGTAGGGGGGGTGGGAGGGGGTTCTGGGAGCAGAACAACTGAATGCCCTTGAGGTTGCATGCACGCACACAGACACACACATACAGACACACACACAGACACGCACTAACACACAGAAACACACTGCATTTAACTAAATGTTAAGTACAGTACCTGAATGTAAAACCTCTTTATATATATGTGTGTGTAATGATTTAAAGATTTTCAAATAATTTGTTTCTTGTCTATATGAATTAATTAGAAATATATTTGTACAATCCTTTTGTTAACGGCTCTGACATTTCTTTGTCGGTACCGTCATGCCAATCAAGCATTGAAATCTATTTAGGTGTGGGTAAATTATTTCATGTGCAGGTGTACACTGCACATGCAGACCTGTGTAATGTAGTCACATGTCTGTATATTTTATGAAGTGGAGCTGAGGTTGGGGAGGAAATAAAAAGATGATGGAACGAGGAGAGAGGGGGGGTTGGCTAAGGACAGGGGGTCAGAGGTCAGCCAGGGGACAGGGGCTTACCTGGTGTATGGAAATGCTTGGGGGCTTGGTAGGTGGTGGGCGTGGCAGAGCGGGGGTCAAGCCGACTGTGATAGGGTGAGCACTTGCCACTCTCGCTGCCTGTCAGTCAGCCCAGCCAATCACAGAGATGATGGGAAAGCAGAGAGCATAAGGTGTTTCAGACAGACAGACAGACAGACAGACAGACAGACAGGCAGGCAGGCAGGCAGGCAGGCAGGCAGGCAGGCAGGCAGGCAGACAGACAGACAGACAGGCAGGCAGGCAGGCAGGCAGGCAGGCAGACAGACAGACAGACAGACAGGAAGACAGACAGACAGACAGGCAGGAAGACAGACAGACAGGCAGGCAGGCAGGCAGGCAGACAGACAGACAGACAGACAGACAGGCAGGAAGACAGACAGACAGACAGACAGACAGACAGACAGACAGACAGACAGACAGACAGACGATGAGTGTGAATGTGTTACCATGGTGATAGTAGTGTAGCGGGGAGCCTCCTTGCCGACTGCGTGTGGGGGAGTCTGTGTAGGTGGTGTCTGAAGAACGCCTCCCTCTTAGATCCATACTGTCAAACAGGTCCTGGGGAGAGAGAGACAGACAGAACAGACATACAGAACAGGTGAAGAGAGAGATAGAGGGAGAAGAGAGGGGGAGAAATGGAGAAGAGAGCGAGGGAGAGAGAGAAATGGAGAATAGAGAGAGGGAGAAAAAGTTGATGTTTTAGAGTCAGGACTTTGTGTCTGAGTAGAGATGTTATAGTCAGGACTTTGAGTCTGAGTAGAGATGTTATAGTCAGGACTTTGAGACTGAGTAGAGATGTTATAGTCAGGACTTTGAGTCTGAGATGTTTCAGAGTCAGGACTTTGTGTCTGAGTAGAGATGTTATAGTCAGGACTTTGAGTCTGAGTAGAGATGTATAGTCAGGACTTTGAGACTGAGTAGAGATGTTATAGTCAGGACTTTGAGTCTGAGATGTTTTAGAGTCAGGACTTTGTGTCTGAGTAGAGATGTTATAGTCAGGACTTTGAGTCTGAGTAGAGATGTATAGTCAAGACTTTGAGACTGAGTAGAGATGTTATAGTCAGGACTTTGAGTCTGAAATGTTTTAGAGTCAGGACTTTGAGTCTGAGTAGAGATGCTTACCTGGGAGCATGGAGAGGGAGAACCCAGGGACTAGAGGAGAGGAGGAAGAAGAGGAAAACAGAAGAGAGTGAAACGCAGCTCAACCCAACCCTTCTAGGAGAGGAGCAGACCTAACCTTACCTTACCTGACCCTAACCCTAACCCTAACCCAACCCTAACCCTTCTACGAGAGGAGCAGACCTTACCTAACCTCACGTGACCCTAACCCTAACCCTAACCCAACCCTAACCCTTCTACAAGAGGAGCAAACCTTACCTAACCTTACCTGACCCTAACCCTAACCCTAACCCAACCCTAACCCTTCTACGAGAGGAGCAGACCTTACCTAACCTTACCTGACCCTAACCCTAACCCTAACCCTTCTACGAGAGGAGCAGACCTTACCTAACCTTACCTGACCCTAACCCTAACCCTAACCCTAACCCTTCTACGAGAGGAGCAGACCTTACCTAACCTTACCTTACCTGACCCTAACCCTAACCCTAACCCTAACCCTTCTACGAGAGGAGCAGACCTAACCTTACCTTATCTGACCCTAACCCTATCCCTAACCCTTTTATGAGAGGAACAGACCCAACCTTACCTTACCTGACCCTAACCCTAACCCTAACCCTTTAATGAGAGGAGCAGACCTAACCTCATCTTACCTGACCCTAACCCTAACCCTAACCCTTTCATGAGAGGAGAAGATCTAACCTTACCTTACCTGACCCTAACCCTAACCCTAACCCTTCTATCAGAACATTCTAATGATAATACAGCATTACTAATGTATATGTGAATGGATTCTAAGGATATTACAGTGTAACTAATGTACATATGAATGGATTCTAATGATAATACAGTATAACTAATATACCTGTACATGTCAATGTATTTAAATTATATAATACTGTATAACTCTTAAACATGTGAATGTATTTAAATGACAATACAGTATAACTCATGTACATGTGAATGTATTTAAATGCAGTATAACTTTTATGTATGTGAATGGATTTAAATTATCTTGTATGTAATATATGGCTTAATAGTAACATGATATACAGCAGGTAATTTCTCAGTAAATATATTTCTAAAGGTGCTGTTGACATGAAATGTTCACCAGATGTCGGTAACAACAATCCATGCAATCCACACATGCAAACATACAAAAACAAATAAGTTCAGAAATTAAGTTGTGTAATAAAATGGAATGACACAAGGAAAAAGTATTGAACACGCTTACTGAAATGTAGTTAATACTTTTCAGCCTTTGTTGGTAATGACAGCTTCAAGACGCCTACTGTATGGAAAAACTAGTCGCATGCATTGCGCAGGTGTGATTTTGGCCCATTCTTCCACACAAACAGTCTTCAAATCTTGAAGGTTCCGTGGGCCTCTTCTATGTACTCTGATCTTTTGTTCTTTCCATAGATTTTCTATTGGATTCAAGTCAGGTGATTGGCTGGGCCATTCTAGCAGCTTTATTTTCTTTCTCTGAAACCACTGGAGAGTTTTCTTGGCTGTGTGTTTGGGATCATTGTCTTACTGAAATGTCCACCGTCGTTTCATCTTCCTCATCCTGGTAGAAGGCAGCAGATTTTTTATCAAGAACATCTTGGTAAATTTTTCCATTCATCCTTTCTTCAATTATAAGAAGTTTGCCAGTGCCGTATGCTGAAAAACAGCCCCACACCATGATGTTCCCACCTCCAAACGTCACTGTTGGTATGGTGTATTTGGGGTGATGTGCAGTGCCATTTGACCTCCAAACATGGTGTGTATTATGACATCCAAACAGTTCAATTTTGGCCTCATCTGACCAGACTTTCACAGGCTTGAAAGCAAAATTAAACGAGCATCAACATGCTTTTTCTTCAGCAATGGAGTCTTGCGTGGTGAGCCTGCAAACAGGCCATGGCGGTTGAGTGCATTACTTATTGTTTTCTTTGAAACAATTGTACCTGCTAATTCCAGGTCTTTCTGAAGCTCTCCACAAGTGGTCCTTGGCTCTTGGACAACTCTTCTGATAATTCTTTTCACTCCTCTGACAGAAATCTTGCGAGGAGCACCTAGTCGCGGCTGGTTTATGGTGAAATTATGTTCTTTCCACTTCCGGATTGTGGCCCAAACAGTGCTCACTGGAACATTCAGAAGTTTAGAAATCCTTCTGTAACCAATGCCATCAGTATGTTTTGCAACAATAAGGTTGTGAAGGTCTTGCGAGAGCTCTTTGCCTTTATCCATCATGAGATGTTTCTTGTGTGACACCTTGGTAATGAGAGACCTTTTTATAGGCCATCAATTGGGACTGAACCAGCTGATATTAATTTCCACTGACAAAAGGCAGGATTGATTTCTAATTACTGATGGATTTCAGCTGGTGTCTTTGCTTTCCATGCCTTTTTGCACCTCCCTTACATGTGTTCAATACTTTTTTCCTGTGTCATTCCATTTTTGAGACATCAGACGGGCCAATACTCATGGTAGGGGATGACGTCGGGTGTCTGCATGTCAAATATGGCCTTCACTCTGGGCAGTGCAGCTAGCTGTTTGTAAAGTAACACCTTAGTGTCTACTGTGGCCTACAGACAGACAGACAGACAGACAGACAGACAGACAGACAGACAGACAGACAGACAGACAGACAGGTGGTTAGGGTTAGACAGACAGACAGACAGACAGACAGACAGACAGAGAGACAGACAGACAGACAGACAGACAGGTGGTTAGGGTTAGACAGACAGACAGACAGGTGGTTAGGGTTAGACAGACAGACAGACAGACAGACAGACAGAGAGACAGACAGACAGACAGACAGACAGGTGGTTAGGGTTAGACAGACAGACAGGTGGTTAGGGTTAGACAGACAGACAGACAGACAGACAGACAGAGAGACAGACAGACAGACAGACAGACAGGTGGTTAGGGTTAGACAGACAGACAGACAGGTGGTTAGGGTTAGATAGACAGACAGGGGGTTAGGGACAGACAGACAGACAGACAGACAGACAGACAGACAGACAGGTGGTTAGGGTTAGACAGACAGACAGAGGGTTAGGGTTAGGGATAGACAGACAGGGGTTAAGGTTAGGAGTCTGTACTCACACAGATGAGGCGCTGAGGTGAACCCATGCCTGAGCCAGTAGGAGAGAGGGAGGCCTCAGAGGTACGCCTCAGCTGACACACACACACACACACACACACACACACACACACACACACACACACACACACACACGCACACGCACACACATAGGGTGTTAAAAAGTATGTAAGCTGGAGGAGCCAGGCACAGCCCGCTTAACACACCCATAAAACAACGTCAACAACCAACAACAACAGCAACGACCAGTAGGAGGACAGCACTCACCCTGAGTTTCCTCTCCATCCGTGCGGCCTCTTTACAGGCAGGGTGCCACACAGCGGAACCTGTCAAAGAACCACAGACACAGCCTGTCAAAGAACCACAGACACACAGCGGAGCCTGTCAAAGAACCACAGACACACAGCCTGTCAAAGAACCACAGACACACACAGCGGAGCCTGTCAAAGAACCACAGACACAGCCTGTCAAAGAACCACAGACACACACAGCGGAGCCTGTCAAAGAACCACAGCCTGTCAACGAACCACAGCGGAGCCTGTCAATGAACCACAGACACACACAGCAGAGCCTGTCAAAGAACCACAGACACACAGCCTGTCAAGGAACACACAGTCAAATAACCACACACACAGAACCACAGCCTGTCAAAGAACCACAGACACAGCCTGTCAAAGAACCACAGACACACACAGCGGAGCCTGTCAAAGAACCACAGACACAGCCTGTCAAAGAACCACAGACACAGCCTGTCAAAGAACCACAGACACACAGCACAGCCTGTCAAAGAACCACAGACACACAGCCTGTCAAAGATCCACAGACACACACAGCCTGTCAAATAACCACAGACACAGCCTGTCAAAGAACCACAGACACAACCTGTCAAAGAACCATAGACACAGCCTGTCAATGAACCACAGACACAGCCTGTCAACAAACCACAGACAGAGCCTGTCAAAGAACCACAGACACACACACAGAGACACACACAGCCTGTCAAAGAACCACAGACACAGCCTGTCAAATAACCACAGACACAGCCTGTCAAAGAACCACAGACACAACCTGTCAAAGAACCACAGACACAGCCTGTCAAAGAACCACAGACACACACAGCCTGTCAAAGAACCACACAGACACACACAGCCTGTCAAAGAAACACAGCCTGTCAAAGAACCACAGACACAGCCTGTCAAAGAACCAAAGACACACACAGCCTGTCAAAGAACCACAGACACACAGCCTGTCAAAGAACACAGCCTGTAGACACACACAGCCTGTCAACACAACTGTCAAAGAACAGACACAGCCTGTCAAAGAACCACAGACACAGCCTGTCAAAGAACCACAGACACAGCCTGTCAAAGAACCACAGACACAGCCTGTCAAAGAATCACAGACATAGTCTGTCAAAGAACCAAAGACACAGCCTGTCAAAGAACCACCGACACACACAGCCTGTCAAATAACCACAGACACAGCCTGTCAAACAACCACAGACACAGCCTGTCAAAGAAACACAGACACACACAGCCTGTCAAAGAACCACAGACACAACCTGTCAAAGAACCACAGACACACACAGCCTGTCAAACAACCACAGACACACCCTGTCAAAGAAACACAGACACACACAGCCTGTCAAAGAGCCACAGACACACAGCAGAGCATTTCAAAGAACCACAGACACAGCCTGTCAAAGATTCACAGTCACACACAGCCTGTCAAATAACCACAGACACAGCCTGTCAAAGAACCACAGACACAACCTGTCAAAGAACCATAGACACAGCCTGTCAACGAACCACAGACACACACAGCGGAGCCTGTCAAAGAACCACAGACACAGCCTGTCAAAGAACCAAAGACACACAGCAGAGCCTGTCAAAGAACCACAGACACACAGCCTGTCAAAGAACCACAGACACAACCTGTCAAAGAACCACAGACACACACAGCCTGTCAAATAACCACAGACACAGCCTGTCAAAGAACCACAGACACACACAGCCTGTCAAAGAGCCACAGACACACAGAAGAGCATTTCAAAGAACCACAGACACAGCCTGTCAAAGATCCACAGACACACACAGCCTGTCAAATAACCACAGACACAGCCTGTCAAAGAATCACAGACACAACCTGTAAAAGAACCACAGACACAGCCTGTCAACGAACCACAGACACAGTC
Source organism: Galaxias olidus (assembly GCA_026901105.3). Classification (NCBI taxonomy): domain Eukaryota; kingdom Metazoa; phylum Chordata; class Actinopteri; order Galaxiiformes; family Galaxiidae; genus Galaxias; species Galaxias olidus. Next base: position 7,222 of record JAPMUY010009806.1, read on the forward strand.
TGTCAACGAACCACAGTCAGAGCCTGTCAAAGAACCATAGACACACACAGTCTGTCAACAAACCACAGACACAGCCTGTCAAAGAACCACAGACACACAGCAGAGCATTTCAAAGAACCACAGACAGCCTGTCAAAGAACCACAGACACACACAGCCTGTTAAAGTACCACAGACACATACAGCAGAGAGATATGGGGTTCCATTAATGGCAAAATTATGCAACTGGCTTTGCGTTTGTTGATGGCTATAGCATTGGCTTTACACATTGCGTTGGTCGTTCTGTGTAGTTGCCTATAACTTTGTTTGTGCTGTGTGTGTCGTTGTGTGCTTTATACAATGCGTTTCTCGTTGCCTATGTCGTTTGTATTGACTATGCTGAGAGAAGTATTTATACTCCCAAACAGTCGACCAGGTCGCAAACGTAACAGACGACCGTTTGGGAGAGCGTGTCTGTGTGTCTATGTGTGGCTGTGTGTGTCTGTGTGTGTCTGTGTGTCTGTGTGTGTCTGTGTGTGTCTGTGTGTCTGTGTGTGGCTGTGTGTGTGTGTGTGTGTCTATGTGTGGCTGTGTGTGTGCGGTGGCCTACGTTTTATGTAAGTCAGCTTTGACGGGCGGATCAGCACTTCTCAACCAAATCCATCCATCAACAATAACATCGGACACACACACACACACACACACACACACACGCACTCAGACACACATACACACACACACACACACACACACACACATACACACACACGGTGAGGATGACTCTATATCTGTCCTGAAGACAGCGGCTGTAACTCAGAGAGATGTGGCTTTTATTTCGCAGAGAGATAAAGAGAGGGAGAGGGAAAGAGAGAGGCAGTAGGAGAAACGAATGTAAGAGAAAGAGGGGGAGGGAGAAGGCTAGGGAGAGTGAGAGAACTAGAGACAGAGAAAGAGGAGGCAGAGACGGAAAGAGAGCAAAGTTGATGTTCTTATGGAGACACTAAATGCACGCATACACACACACAAACACACACGGACACACACACACACACACACACACTAAATGGTTAGCTGTGGATGGCCTGTTAGTAAAGTCAACATGGCTATATATTCCATACCCACACCCACACTACTTATAATTCCAGACATGGATGGCTGGATTGACTGCAAGGGTGTGTGCATGTGTTTGTGTGTGTGTGTGTGTGCGTGCCTGCCTGCCTGCCTGCCTGCCTGCCTGCCTGCCTGCCTGCCTGCCTGCCTGCGTGCCTGTGGGTGCGTGCGCGCGCCTGCCTGCCTGCCTGCGTGCGTGCGTGCGTGCGTGCGTGCGTGCGTGCGTGCGTGTGAGTGCTAATTAAGGAAATCTCAGGGGAGTGATTGCTCCACCCTCCTACATGTCTATACTCATCTACAAGAGGGGATGTAACCTTGGGGGCTGTGCTGGAACTGAACACACACGCACACACACACACACACACACACACACACACACACACACACACACAAGCCCAGGCACAAACTCTCTGGTGCCAATGATATAAAACACATAAACACTCATCCCCCTACATACACACATATGTTAACACACACATATAGACGCAATTACTAAAATACAAAACTAAATCAACTGTTGCACATCCCCATATCTGGAGAGCTTTCTGATGCTACTAGGACTACAGCAGCTAGCCTGGAAAACCTTCTGATGCTACTAGGACTACAGCAGCTAGCCTGGAGAACACAAACACAAGCACAACACACACACACACACACACACACACAAGGACAAGACACACACACAAGTACAACACACACAGACAACACACACACAGGCACAACACACAATACACACACAAGGAGAACACACACACATACAAGCACAACACACACATAAACAACTCACACACGCTTACACACCAGTAGACGGGCAGAGGTAACACACCTGTCAGGTACATCTCCTCTCCTTCCAGGAACATCATGTGACAGCGGGAACACCTGGCGCACACTGGGTGGTAGTGCTTTCCCCCAGCCTGGAGACAGGTACACAGAGAGACAGGTACAGATAGAGAGACAGGTACACAGAGAGAGAGACAGGTACACAGAGAGAGACAGGTACACAGAGAGACAGGTACACAGAGACAGGTACAGAGAGAGACAGATACACACAGAGAGAGACAGGTACACAGAGAGACAGGTACAGAGAGAGAGACAGGTACACACACAGATAGAGAGAGTACACACAGAGAGACAGGGATAGAGAGACAGGTACACAGAGAGAGAGACAGGTACACAGAGAGAGACAGAGAGACAGGTACACACAGAGAGAGACAGGTACACAGAGAGACAGGTACAGAGACAGGTACACAGAGAGAGACAGGTACACAGAGAGACAGGTACACAGAGAGACAGGTACAGATAGAGAGACAGGTACACAGAGAGAGGTACAGAGAGAGACAGGTACACACAGAGAGAGACAGGTACACAGAGAGACAGGTACAGAGAGAGAGACAGGTACACAGAGAGAGAGACAGGTACACAGAGAGAGACAGGTACACAGAGAGAGACAGGTACACAGAGAGACAGGTACACAGAGAGAGACAGGTACAGAGAGAGAGACAGGTACACAGAGAGAGATGGGTAGACAGAGAGACAGGTACAGAGAGAGAGACAGGTGCACAGACAGGTACACAGAGAGACAGGTACAGAGAGAGAGACAGGTACACAGAGAGAGACAGGTACACAGAGAGAGACAGGTACACAGAGAGAGATGGGTAGACAGAGAGACAGGTACAGAGAGAGAGACAGGTACACAGAGAGAGATGGGTAGACAGAGAGACAGGTACAGAGAGAGAGACAGGTACACAGACAGGTACACAGAGAGACAGTAGTGCTTTCCCCCAGGCCCAGAAAGCAAAGGGAATTATCAGCCAGTATGACCATGTTCTGTCCAGTGAATTCACTGAAAGGCCCTCAGGCCGACGGCATAAGGTGCCCCTCAGGAAAACACACCGTTATAATAAGTCCTTCACTCCCTCCGCTGTCAGGATATTAAACGCAGACAGTAGCCATTGTAAATGAGTATTACATCGTTACAAACTCCATGTATGTGAACTAACTTGAGTTTTTTTTCTTATCTGTTTTATTTGTTTATGCTTGTTGTTGTTGTTGTTGTTGTTGTTGTTGTTGTTGTTGTTGTTGTCTTCTTTGTACTGGCCCATGTAGGACGATCGTTTGGTCTCTGACATATAACTACTTTGTACACTTGGTTGTCTGAGAAAGTCGTATGTATGGACTGGGTAAGCTGCAAATGACTTGCCCTTTTTGGGAATCAATAAAGTTGTCTGAATCTAAATCTGAATCTGAATCAACAAAAAGTGAATTCAGTTTGTGAATGGCGGAGAGTCTTTGTTGGCAGCGTTTGTGGACGTCAGTGGTCTGTAGTTTGAAGCTCGGTTTCTTGTCCACGGTGAGTCCAAGGTATTTGAAACACTCCACCATCTCAGCGGCTTCATGGTTGATACAGAGGGTGTGGAGGGTGGAGTTATGGACTGTGCTGTGTGTGCCGGAGTTGTTAATTAACAGTTCTTTTGATTTTGTTACATTTAACTGCAAGTAGTTGTTAACGCACCAATGTGTGAAGTGGGAAGATGGAGTTTTGACAGCCTACAATGGAGTGATTGTCGTTAAGGAGTGCCAATATGGTGTTCAGTTCTTCCGAAAATGAGGCAGGGTCAGTTATTGCAACTAACTTGGGTTTTGAATAAAGACAGGAAAAGAGGAGAATGTGGGGGAGGGGGGGGGGGGGGACTGGACACCAGCTGAGAGCGGAGGGAATGAGAGGAGAATGGGGGGGGGGGGGACCGGACTCCAGCTGAGAGCGGAGGGAATGAGAGGAGAGCAGAGGGAATGAGAGGAGAGATGACTGTGTTTCAGAGGAGAGGAGGAGAGGTGGAGAGGAGGAGGGAAAAGGAGGAGGGTATAGGAGATGAGGGGGGTGAGGAGAGGAGGAAGGAAGAGGAGGAAGGAAGAGTGGGGGAGGAAGGAAAGAGAGGAGGGAAGGAGAGGAGGGGAGGGAAGAGAGGAGGAAGGAAGGAGAGGGGGGAGAGGAGGAGGGCAGGAGAAAGGGGGGATAGGAGATGAGGGGAAGGAGGGAAAGAGAGGAGGGAAGGAGAGGAGAGGATAAGAGGGGAAGGGTAGGTGAAGAGGGGGTGAGGAGAGGAGGGAAGGAGAAGGAGAGGGAAGGATAAGAGGGGTTGCTGTCGTTTATAGCTGTCTCCTCATCACTCAACACCTCAGTGTGTTACAGAGACCAGCTGGTATCACACACACACACACACACACACACACACACACACACACACACACACACAGTCAAACACACACACAGAGTCACACACTCATTCTAAGCCACATGTTGAATGCTAAACACAGAAGCGCCCACTAACACGCTCACACACACACGCTCACACATACACACACACACACACTCACACACACACACACACACACACACACTGACATTGCGTACACTGACCTCTAGTACTCTGCCACTGATGTATGTGCAGCAGGTCTCACACCTGACCCCAAACTGGGCATGGTAGTCTGCCTCACAGTACGGTATTCCATCCCTAGAGGAGGAGGATGGGTGAGGTAAATGAAGAAGAGAGAGAAAGGGCAGAAAGGAGGAAGAGAGAGACTGATGAAAGAATGGGGCTAGTCTCATGTTGTGAGCATTAGCATCTGAAACAATTGGAGCATGTCAACACCCTTTCAGAAATACATCATTATTTCTGTTTAATGAAAAACATTTCTGAATGGTCATATTGGGGATCATCTTTATAATGAGGAACAATGAATAAGCTGTTTAGCTGTGTTACAGTTTTTCACAATTGTTTACACACTAAAATCGGAACTTGTAACGCAATCACTGAAACGCATGTACCAAATCCCTAAACCAAGTCTGCAAAATTACAACCACAGTTTCTGCTTTACACTAAGTTTTCAATTCTAAATCACACTTTTTGCAAAACACTACACACAGTTCCCAATTGACAACACCCACTCCTCACGGGTGTAAACACTAGTTGCTTAATTCTTCACTTAGAAATCAGCTTTAGTACTATAAAAAGGCCACAGATTAGCTCTTTTTATTTAGTTTTTTTTACAGAAAACCCTTTATCTTACTGAATGTTTTTCCTGGTTTTCTCCTGTTGCGTATGTAAAGTGTTACATACAAAACACAAGTGTTCCAAAATACTGCATTTACTGCATAAAGTACAAAATACAAAATACTGCATTTTGGAAATACATGTAAATCAAAAATGTTTTGTTACTGTATTGCATTTGAGTGTGTTTATTTATATATATTTGAGTAGATGTAAATTACTGTAACAATCTTTAACAACTGGCTACAGTGTAACACTGAAAATGCAAAAGGAATAAACCTAATGATAAGATACACATAGTAGTGTTTTGTGTTGAGCACATCAGTGAGAGAGTTTGAGTTTTTCCAGAATAGTTTGCTTTTGCAAGAGATGTATGCCGTATATGCTGTATGCTGTGTTCAACTATGTGAAGCTGTGTGTAGCTATGTGTAATTGTGTGTAACTGTGTGCAGCCACCTACTTGTTGATATACTCCCCGGTGAGCATGGAGCCACAGGTGTGACATTTGAAGCAAGCGAGGTGCCACTGTCTCTCCAAGGCCAGCAGAGACTGACCTGGTGGGATCTCCTTTGTGCAGCCAGCACAGTCTGGAAGTGAGAAAGACAACAACATGAGATACCTAACCCCACCCTCACCCTAACCCCACTCTCACCCTAACCCTAACCCTAACCCCACCCTAACCCCACCCTCACCCTAACCCCACCCTCACCCTAACCCTAACCCTAACCCCACCCTAACCCTAACCCCACCCTAACCCTAACCCCACCCTCACCCTAACCCCACCCTCACCCTAACCCTAACCCTAACCCTCACCCTTAACCCCTTACCCTCACCCTAACCCCCTTTACCCTTACCCTAACCCTAACCCTAACCCTAACCCCACCCTCACCCTAAACCCACTCTCACCCTAACCCTAACCCTAACCCCACCCTAACCCTAACCCCACTCTCACCCTAACCCTAACCCTAACCCCACCCTAACCCTAACCCCACCCTAACCCTAACCCCACCCTCACCCTAACCCTAACCCCACCCTCACCCTAACCCCACCCTCACCCTAACCCTAACCCCACTCTCACCCTAACCCCACCCTAACCCTAACCCTAACCCCACCCTAACCCTAACCCCACCCTAACCCTAACCCCACTCTCACCCTAACCCTAACCCCACCCTCACCCTAACCCCACCCTCACCCTAACCCTAACCCCACCCTCACCCTAACCCCACCCTAACCCTAACCCCACCCTCACCCTAACCCCACTCTCACCCTAACCCTAACCCCACCCTCACCCTAACCCCACCCTCACCCTAACCCTAAACCCACCCAAACCCTAACCCCACTCTCACCCAAACCCCACCCTCACCCTAACCCTAACCCTAACCCTACCCTTACCCTCACCCTAACCCTAACCCTAACCCTAACCCTAACCCTAACCCTAACCCTAACCCTAACCCAACCCCACCCTCACCCTAACACTAACCCTAACCCCACCCTAACCCTAACCCTAGCCCCACCCTAACCTAACCCTAACCCTAACCCCACCCTCACCGCACCCTAACCCTAACCCTAACTCACCCTAACCCTAACCCCACCCTAACCATAACCCCACCCTCACCCTCACCCTCACCCTAACCCCACTCTAACCCCACCCTAACTCTAACCCTACCCTCACTCTAACCCCACCCTAACTCTAACCCTACCCTCACTCTAACCCCACCCTAACTCTAACCCTACCCTCACTCTAACCCCACCCTCACTCTAACCCTAACTCCACTCTAACCCCACCCCTAACTCTAACCCTACCTCTACCCCACCCTAACTCTAACCCTAACCCCACCCTAACTCTAACCCTACCCTCACTCTAACCCCACCCTAACTCTAACCCTACCCTGACTCTAACCCCACCCTAACTCTAACCCCACCCCTAACTCTAACCCCACCCTCACTCTAACCCCACCCTAACTCTAACCCCACCCTAACTCTAACCCCACCCTCACTCTAACCCCACCCTAACTCTAACCCTACCCTCACTGTAACCCCATGTGTGTGTGTAACCCCACCCTCACTCTAACCCCACCCTCACTCTAACCCCATGCTCTCTAACTCTAACCCCACCCTGTCTAACCCCACCCTAACTCTAACCCCACACTCACGTGTTTAACCCCACCCTAACTGTAACCCCACCCTCACTGTAACCCCACACTCACTCTAACCCCACGTGTTTAACTCTAACCCCACCCGTGTTTAACCCCACCCTCAGTGTGTAACCCCACACTAACTTTAGTGTGTTTGAGTGTGAGGGGATAGTGCTTAGCATGTTTGAGTGTGAGGGGACAGTGCTTTGCGTGTTTGAGTGTGACGGGATAGTGCTTAGCGTGTTTGAGTGTGAGGGGACAGTGCTTAGTGTGTGAGGGGATAGTGCTTAGTGTGTTTGAGTGTGAGGGGATAGTGCTTAGCGTGTTTGAGTGTGAGGGGATAGTGTTTAGTGTGTTTGAGTGTAAGGGGATAGGGTTAGGGTTTATAGACTTTTGATCGCCACACCTCATCTCCAAAGTATTTATCCCTGCTTCCTTTATACCCTTAGCTTTACTGTCAGAGGAAGGGTTAGGGTTAGGGTTAGGGTTATGCTCATAGCTTTACTGCCAGAGGAAGGGTTAGGGTCAGGGTTAGGTTAGGGTTATACTCCTAACTTTACTGCAGGAGGAAGACTTGAAACCCAGTTTGACCCAGAATGTGGACCTTTTGTAGGACCGCACCCAACATGTTGTGCCAGGTGTCGCCACAGGTGTGTGTAAGGGTGTGTGTGTGTGTGTGTGTGTGTGTGTGTGTGTGTGTGTGTGTGTGTGTGTGTGTGTGTGTGTGTGTGAGGAAGTACGTGCGTGCATGCATGAGTGTGTGTGTGTGTGTGTGTGTGTGTGTGTGTGTGAGAGAGTGTGTGTGAGTGTGTCTTACAGCTGGGTCCGTGGACCTTGACAGGCTTGTCACTGGCAAGGGAGTGTGAACACTGCTGACACACACACTTCTTTCCACAGAAAGTCACTCTGTCTCCGATAGGGAAGGGTCTCCTGTGGAAACACACCACGCATAGGGTTAGACACGCACACACACACACACACACACACACACACACACCACACATAGGGTTAGACACGCGCACACACACACACACACACTCATACCACACATAGGGTTAGACACGCGCACACACACACACACATACACATACACACTCATACCACACATAGGGTTAAACACGCACACACTCACACACACACTCACACTCACACATACACTCACGCACACACTCACACACACACACTCACTCCACACATAGGGTTAGACAAGCACTTACTTAGAGACACACTCACACATACACACATACACTCACGCACACACTCACACTCACACACACACACACACACATACACAGTCACGCACCGACATCGTACCTACAGAGGCTGCAGATGAAGTAGTGCGGGGGTTAGGGTTAGGGTTTGACAGACATCGTACCTGCAGAGGCTGCACGTGAGGCACTGCGGGTGGTAGGGTTGGGATTGGGGTTGGGGTTAGGGTTAGGGTTAGGGTTAGGGTTAGGGTTTGACAGACATCGTACCTGCAGAGGCTGCAGATGAAGCACTGCGGGTGGTAGGTGCGTCCCAGGGCAGACACCACCTCTCCTGAGATGTATTGCTCACAGCTGTCACATTGGGTCCCGTAGAGCCGCTGGTAGTCCTGGCAACAAAGGAACTCTGCCCCCTGCTGGTAGAACCCTGAAGAGACCAGGTCACAGCCGCACACTGCAGGGAGCACAGTCATTATCAGAGGGTCATTAACACAGTCACACCCAGAGGGTCATTAACACAGTCACACCCAGAGGGTCATTAACAAAGTTACACCCAGAGGGTCATTAACACAGTCACAATCAGAGGGTCATTAACACAGAACACAGTCACACCCAGAGGGTCATTAACACAGTCACACCCAGAGGGTCATTAACACAGTCACACCCAGAGAGTCATTAACACAGTCACACCCAGAGAGAGAAAGAGAGCGCGAGAAATAGAAAGAGAAAGCGCGTGTGAGAGAGAAAGAGAGAAAAAGAGAGCACGAGAGAGAGAGCAAACGAGAGAGGGACAGAGAAAGAGTGCGCAAGAGTCATGGAGGGCACGAGAGCGAGAGAGAGAGAGAGAGAGAGAGAGAGAGAGAGAGAGAGAGCATGAGAGAGAGAGCGAAAGAGAGAGAGAGAGACAGAGCGCAGAGAGTCATATGGCCTCTAAGGGGTTAACAGGGTAATCTGGTGAAGGGGATCAGGAGTAGCCTGACTAATCCAAGGCTTTTCCTACAGTACAGAAGGCCTTCCCGTTCTCCTGGTCCATACAAACACAGCCACAGTGATCCAAAAGGGCTGTTTAAAAGCATAGAAAGAACCCTACACAGTGTTACCATGGCTTGGTTTAAAAGCATAGAAACACAGCCATAGACAGTGTTACCGTGGCTTGGTTTAAAAGCATAGAAACACAGCCATAGACAGTGTTACCGTGGCTTGGTTTAAAAGCATAGAAACACAGCTACATACAGTGTTACCGTGGCTTGGTTTAAAAACCTAATCTGCCTTTCCGGTGGTAAATGTCCTCTGGGTGTTTTAAAGCTTCTGTCACTGTATTCCTGTCATGGTCCTGCGTCTAGCACAGCCAACCTGAGCTGATGCACGCACACACACACACACACACACACACACACACACACACACACACACACACGCAAGGGGGCCGTCCTTCGTGTTCCGAAAACGTAGCTAGCTAGCTGTTTGTTGACAACCTGACGCCAAAACATGGTCAACCAACGGTGAGTTTATCTAAATTGTTGCCAATCTCAAACGTCTCAAGCAGGCGTCAGTGAGGCGTTTGCGGGTGACACTTTTCACACCTACATAACACGCCAGGGACAGACACATGCACGTATACACGAGTACACCAGTCCCCCTGATGTCACTCCCTGCGATCTGTCACTCCCCTCCTTCTTACCTTGGCAGGTGAAGCAACGAATGTGGAAGTGTGTGTTCTTGACACGCACGACCTCCCCGCGACAGGGCTCGCGGCAGCGGGCACACGCGATGGGGACTGTAGCCTGACCGGAAACGCGGATGTTGCCGCTGGTGCTGGTGGTGGGGGCGCCCCCCAGTGGACCGGGCTGGTACTGCACTGCACAGGGAGAGGAGAAGACATGGGAGTCACACATTCTCTTTCTACCTGGAGGTCAGTGGTCTAACCCTAACCCTAACCCAGGAGCACCATCATATTATTAATAAACGCTGTAGACACACCTCTAACCCTACACTACACTACACTAAACGATACTACACCCCAAACACTACACTACACTACACTATACCACACCTCTAATTCACACTACACTACACTACACTACACTAAACGATACTACACCCAAAACATTACACTACAGTACACTAAATGATACTACACCTCCAACACTACACTACACTACACTAAACTATACTACACCTCTAACACTACACTACACTACACTAAACGATACTACACCTCAAACACTACACTACACTACACTACACTAAACGATGCCACACCTCTAACCCTACACTACACTACACTAAACTATACTACACCTCTAACCCACACTACACTACACTACACTAAATGATACTACACCTAAAACACTACACTACACTACACTACCCTAAATTATACTACACCTCCAACACTACACTACACTACACTAAACGATACTTTACCCAAAACACTACACTACACTACACTACACTAAACGATACTTCACCCAAAACACTACACTACACTACACTACACTACACTAAATGATACTACACCCCAAACACTACACTACACTACACTAAACGATATTACACCTCTAACCCTACACTACACTACACTAAACTATACTACACCTCTAACACTACACTACACTACACTAAACGATGCCACACCTCTAACCCTACACTACACTACACTAAACTATACTACACCTCTAACCCACACTAAACTACACTACACTAAACGATACTACACCTAAAACACTACACTACACTACACTACACTAAACACTACACTACACTACACTACACTAAATGATACTACACCCCAAACACTACACTACACTAAATTATACTACACCCCAAACACTACACTACACTACACTAAACGATACTACACCTCCAACACTACACTACACTACACTAAACGATACTACACCTCCAACACTACACTACACTACACTAAACGATACTACACCTCAAACACTACACTACACTAAACAATACTACACCTTAAACACTACACTACACTACAGTGAAACCAATGAAAGTGCTGAAACCAGTGAAACCACTGAAAGCGTCACTAGGAAGCTAAAACACAGTCTTCCTGGCAATGTGTGTGTGTGTGTGTGTGTGTGTGTGTGTGTGTGTGTGTGTGTGTGTGTGTGTGTGTGTGTGTGTGTGTGTGTGTGTGTGTGTGTGTGTGTGTGTGTGTGTGAGAGAGAGAGAGAGAGAGAGAGAGAGAGAGAGAGAGAGAGAGAGAGAGAGAGAGAGAGAGAGAGAGAGAGAGAGAGTACTGGCGTTAGCTCTATAGCCAGATGGCAAGACAGGGACTGGAACAACCACAAAGCAGCCAAAAGAGATCTTAGCCACCTGGAAAGTGTGAAGAAGTGTGTGTCAGTGTGCGTGTGTGTGGGTCTATGTATGTGTGTGTGTGTGTGTGTGTGTGTGTGTGTGTGTGTGTGTGTGTGTGGGAAGGGGGTCTATGTGTGTGCATGTGTGTGTGGGTGGGTCTATGTGTGGGTCTGTGACTGTATGTGTGTGTGGGGGGGGAGGGGGTGTCTATGTGTGTGTACGCGTGTCTGTGTGTGTTAAACAATAGTCTAACCCATTCACTGTTAAACCATAGTCTAACCCATTCACTGTGTTAAACAATAGTCTAACCCATTCACTGTTAAACCATAGTTATTCCATTCACTGTGTTAAACAATAGTCTCTCCTACAGACAAGGACCCCCAGCCTCAGCAGAAGACTCACATATTACTATGGATTTACAGTGAATGGGTTAGACTCTACGTTAAAGTAGAATGGATTACGGTTACATATTACTATGGATTAACAGTGAATGGGTTAGACTCTACGTTAAAGTAGAATGGATTACGGTTACATATTACTATGGATTAACAGTGAATGGGTTAGACTCTACGTTAAAGTAGAAAGGATTACGGTTACATATTACTATGGCTTAACAGTAAATGGGTTAGAAAATACGGTTGAATTAGAATGGATTATGGTTACATATTTTGCACTTGGTGTCATCACTGACTGAGACCTAAATTTCAACAGCCGCATCAACTTGGTAATAAAGTCAGCATACTATCACCTCAAAAACGTAGCAAGACTCAGAGGACTCATGTCACAGAAAGACTTAGAAAAACGTATTCATGCATTTATTACCAGTAGGATGGACTACTGTAATGGTCTTCTCTCGGGTATTCCCAAAAAATGCTGGGAGGACTGCAGCTTGTTCAGAATGACCAAAAAAATACCAAAAAATATGACCAAAAAATATGATCATATCACACCAATTCTCAAATCATTGCACTGGCTTCCTGTGTGTCAGAGTTGATTTTAAAATACTATTGCCCATCTACAAATCACTAAATAATCTGGGGCCAAAATACATTACCGACATGCTAATACAATATGAACCTTCTAGACCGCTCAGGTCATCTGGAAGAGGTCTGCTAACTGTCCCCAGAATAAAAACTAAAAAAGGTCAAGCATCATTTAGTTACTATGCAACAAATAGTTGGAACCAACTTCAGGAAGATCTGAGACTTGCCCTTTTAAATCCAGATTAAAAACGTATCTGTTCTCAATTGCGTTTGGTGCAATTGTTCCTTCTTAGCAATTTTACTTCTCTAAATTGATTACTTTTTATTTATTTTTATGGTCTTTTTGTTTTTTTGTTTTCTGTTTGCCTTGTGTAAAGCACATTGAATTGCCTTTGTGAATTACATCGACGCTGCAATCAGACTCAGCGAAAGGGATATTCTGTGTATGTCCTTCCAGAGGTCCCATCAAAAGAGACAAATCATTGGGATTCATTCAACGCAATGAGAGATCTTAACTAGGATAAGAGAGAGAGAGAGAGAGAGAGAGAGAGAGAGAGAGAGAGAGAGAGAGAGAGAGAGAGAGAGAGAGAGAGAGAGAGAGAGATAGATAGATAGATAGATAGATAGATAGATAGATAGATAGATAGATAGATAGATAGATAGATAGATAGATAGATAGATAGATAGATAGATAGTGAGTGAAAAAGAGAGGTGTAGAGATCTTATTGTTCACGTCACTACGTATAACACATACAGCACATACAGCGTGAGAAATACTAGGTGAACGTTAAAAAGCACTTCTTACTATGTGACGGTCTACTCATGTTGAAGTTGACAGGGGGTCCCATGCAGCAGCAAATCCAATAAGATCTGTTTCTCTTCCTCCTTTATTCCAAAACCTTTAGATGTAGGCTACGGAACCCACCTGTCCCTCATACTAAGCTGGCGGGGTACCAGAAAGAGCTGGACCGGGAAACGGGATATAGGGCGATGTGGGCTGCTCTACTCCCTCACCGCTCGGTAGTCCGCTGTACCGCTCCACTCGCCGCTCGGTAGTCCGCTGTACCGCTCCACTCGCCGCTCGGCAGTCCGCTATACCGCTCCACTCGCCGCTCGGCAGTCCGCTGTACCGCTCCACTCGCCGCTCGGCAGTCCACTGTACCGCTCCACTCTTGGCTGACAAGCCGATTACAAGTCTGCTCTCTCCTCTCGAGCAAAACTGCGACCGTTAGCGGATATGACTAAATCCGGATTGTAGGCATTGAACAACAATCCATTTTTATTCTCCAATACCCCGCCTCAACATTCTCAGAGAGATGAGAAAAGTGACCATTCATTAGGCCGCGGACGTTCTGCCAGTGCCAATGTCTTCTGTTCTCTCTTGGCAACGGCACGGTGCGCGGTGACAAGAGAGATTAATAAGTGTTCAGAGGTGCTCGGAGCGGTAGGCAGGGGAACGGCACGAGAGCGCCGAACAGTGTCGGAACTCCGAATGTACAGAGTAAGACATTGCCGTGCTTCGCTGGAATAGTTGGCCTGAGTGGAAACTAAAGAATATTAAATTTTATTTTCGGTTAATTCCAGAACACATGCCTGTAACCGGCAATTTCATATACAAAACCTTTTAGAAATCGATTGGTAATCAAGAGCCACATAAACCGGCGATAGACTGGAAGTGAAGGCGTCCCTTCGTGGTGGGTAAGGGCTCAGTCTGAGTCTCAGAAGGGGGGATTAACATTATGAACTGTTCCGCCACTTGTTTTATTCCAAAGCCTTAGCATGGAGGGCAGCGTTTCTCTCAATAGAGTTTTACCCTTTTCCTTCCTAGGGCTGTTCACGCGGAAAGTCGGGGTTAGTGATAAGGTTTGGTCCCAGGTACATTTGCTCTTCAGCTTTTGTTATGTTCTACTAAATTCTGCCTAATGGCTACTTTTCAACCAGCCTTTCTTTTTGCCTCTGGTCTCTATCGGAATGCAGTTTAAACCTAATCAGCGTACTATAGACACAATGGCAGTAATGTGCTTTACACAAAAAGAAACATAGAAGGAAGAAACCTAATAAATAGGGCCTGCTTCAAACCAATTGTAATAAAGAGAAAATAAAACTTCCAAGAAGGAACAATTGCGCCAAATGCAATAGAGAACATACATTTTAAATCTGTATTTAAGCGTTGTCAGGCTAGGAGCGAGTCACAGATCTTCATGAAGTTGTTTCCAACTGTTTGTGACATACTTAGCTAATTCACCTTTTTTGGTTTTAACTCTGGGGACGGTTAGCAGACCTGTTTCAGATGACCTGAGGGGTCTAGAAGGCTGAATTATATTAGCATGTAGGTAATGTATTTTGGCCCCGAATTTTGCCCCCAAGTTTGTCTTTTGTCCTGACCGCAATTGAAAGCAACGTTGGGCTTTACGGTGTGTTATGTTAGAGATCCTCCACTAGAGGGCGCTGTTATGCAGATAATAGTCGTCCGAGCCCAAAATGTTCTGGACGGTGTTTGTTTCCCTAAAACATCACAAAGAGCTTTTAGTTTTTCCGAATCGCTTACACGCTTGTTTTGGAATTTAGCTGCAGTGTTAAAAACTCTACACACAAGCCACATAACACACAACACTTGGAGCTAAACATCTAATTTCGAAGTTAAAATGAAACTCTGCAATCAAAACCCAACAATCCTTTTTCAAAATGGTATTTTGTCTCAAAAGGTACACATAGGCACCATCTGAATTAATATTTCAAAACAGTCACAACACACTAATGTGCTTTATACAAAACACTGCTGTCTTTGGTATTCTGATTAACTTTTCAATTTTATCTTCATTAATAATTTTTTGGTTCACTGAGGAGCGTATTCTTACTATTGTAGAACTGCATAGTATTCTATTGTGATGCAGAATGATGTGGAAAATTTAAAAGGGTACAGTCTAGTGTAGACAATGTACTGTAAAAGACATGACTGTTCTCCATGCTAAAGGTCCGTATTACGTTTGAATGCTACCGTGAAGCGACTCGGGTTGGGTTGGTCTCTCTGCCCAGCCTCCCTCATCGTCAAGCCATGACGTACAGTATGACATGGTCCACCAAAGTGGCCCTAAAGTTGTCGGAAAGACAGTATGTCTCCGTCCATTGTCTTTGTTCTTGTCCTACTCCTTCTACTCCTCCCTGTCTTCCTCTTCCTCCCCCTCTTCCTCTTGCTCTCACTGCCGCCATGTGTGCAAAGTTCTCACAAAAGGGGCAAGCTTACCCGAGGTCAATTTGTGGCACTAAGACTCAGACAGATTGGTGTTCAATTACTGTATAGTGTTTTCATGTGTGCGGCTGGGTGTTGCCAATTGCAGGTATGCTTTGCACTTGGAACAGAAGAGTTTTCATTCTTGATCCAAGTGTCTATGTATGAAACAGTTTGTAGAGTTTGCAATGTGTGTGTTGTAGAATTGCATACAAGGGGAAAAGCAGATCATTTTGTACTTTTGTGTTAGTAGTTTTGGTGCCTTGGTTTAAGGTATGGTTACAAAAGTTAAAGTTTTGATGCTTTTGTCTGAACATTCACTTTTAGTGTGTTAGCAATCAGAAAAACTGCTAAATGAGAGCTGTTAGCAGAAAGTGACACACAGACATGCAGAACCAGAGAGTGACACACAGACATGCAGAACCAGAGAGTGACACACAGGCATGCATACATGCAGTACCAGACATGCAGTACCAGAGAGTGACAGTACCAGAGAGTGACACACAGGCATGCAGACATGCAGTACCAGACATGCAGTACCAGAGAGTGACACACAGACATGCCAGAGTGACACACAGACATGCAGTACCAGAGAGTGACACAAAGACATGCCAGAGAGTGGCACACAGACATGCAGAACCAGAGAGTGACACACAGACATGCAGTACCAGAGAGCTACCATTGGATAAAGCCAAAGCAAAAGGCAACTACAAACGCAAAGCAACGACCAATGCAATGTATAAAGCCGGCATTATAGCCATCGACAAACGCAAAGCCAGTTGCATAATGTGTGTGTGTGTGTGTGTGTCTGTGTTAGTGTGAGTGTGTGAGTCTGTGTTAGTGTGAGTGTGTGTCTGTGTGTGTGTTTGTGAATGTATTTGTGTGTCTGTGTTAGTGTGAGTGTGTGTGTGTGTGTGTGTGTGCGTGTGTGTGTGTGTGTGTGTGTGTGTGTGTTATGTAAACATGGAGGGAGTTCCAGAATTCCAGAGCCCAGTTCTGATTGATGGTCCATTGTAAAGTTATTCCTGTCTGTTTCCAGGTATATGGGACACACCAGTCAGCTCCATGGTTACACAGCGCCATGGTTACTGTGTCTGGGCAACCAAACACTTGTCTTCTACTGATCTAGAAACAGGTTTTGTTGTTGTTTCAATGTTCTACTTATCCAGAAACAGTTTGGTTGTTGTTTCAATGTTCTACTGATCTAGAAAAAGTTTTTTTTTCTGATTAAGAAACAGTTTTTGTTGTTGTTGCAATGTTCTACTGATCTAGAAACAGTTCTTTTTCTGATTAAGAAACAGTTTTTGTTGTTTGTTGCAATGTTCTACTGATCCAGAAACAGTTTTTGTTGTTGTTGCAATCTTCTACTTATCCAGAAACAGTTTTTTTCCTGATCTACAAACAGTTTTTGTTGTTGTTGCAATGTTCTACTGATCTAGAAACAGTTTTTGTTGTTGTTGCAGTGGAGTGAACAAACTGTGTTCCAGGTGTCCTAGAGTTCATTGGCCGGTGAACAGGTGAACAGGTGAACAGGGAAGTAACACACAGTAAGACTAGACAGGATAGAAAGTATCCCATTCATTCGCTGGTGTTTTCCCCTCAGCCGAACCCTAACCCAGACTGGCATGTTTAGAAAATAACATGTCCTTCCTCAAAGCCAAGCAACAGCAGCAGAACAGGGAAGTTCCTCTATGTTGCACCCACTTTGTGGCTTTGAAGGATGTCAGCAGAAAAACCCAGCGAGCGTTTCCCCTGGCAGCAGCCAAGATG